>PVKP010024702.1:0-34615 GCA_004027715.1 Plecturocebus donacophilus
AAAAAAAAAAAAGAAAAGAAAAAGAAAATAGGACAGAGGCTCCAAATAAAAGGAACAACGTGTGGAAAGGATCTCTGGAGAGAGCAGGGACTGGTAGCAGGTGTGGCTACAGAAACCAGAGTGAGCTGAGGATGTCAGGGAGGGAAGTGATAAGTGAAATATTGTTCCTCGCCACATTTTCCCCCTGGGATGTTTTGTTCCTGAAAAGTTGTCCTAACTGATAAGACATGAAGGCCTGTGATCTCTTTTGTCTTCTCAGGGTGCCATCGGTGTCAGAGTTACAATTATAACACTCCTCCTAAGACACATACTTTCTTCAACATTTCTTTCCAACTAAAACTTACAAAATAGAATAGAATGCCTAATAACAGCCATCTGTGTGTCTACATTACAACTTTAACTATCGTTGAAGATCAACTTTGGAATATCATTTCTCCAAGAAAACAAATAATTATTTCCCAAATGATATTCAGACCAATGTGTTTTCAGTCTTTCAAGATCTTACCAAATAATGATTCAGAGGCTGATTTTTTTTCGACTTCACGAATTCGAGATGCTTCTATTTGCCATTAACAACAGCCGTGAAGGAAAACCAAATAGAAGAATGAGGATATCACTTCTCTTTTAATAACAATTATTTGCTTTCCAAATGGTCATCACATCTTAACATTGGTAAAGAAAGCTCTGCAGAGACTTCTGATCCCAGTCAAGGGTTCTCACTGTTATACCATGGGTGACTCTCCCTTTGGGTTCTTCTCATTATCTCTGGAAGCTAAAGGCAAAAATCTGTCAAGTCAACCCAGTCAGAGCCGACCTTTCTCCTGACTTCTAAAGACGACAAAACAAAGAGGAAACTGAAGAGCATGGGGTCACAGGAGCAACGACCCTTTGGGCCTGGTGGCGCCGGAGTAAAAGAATTTACCAAGACAGTTGTAGGATGCCCCGAGCGCGGTGGCTCACACCTGCAATCCAACACTGTGGGAGGCCAAGGTGGGCAGATCACCTGAGGTCAGGAGTTCGAGACCAGCCTGGCCAACACGGTGAAACCCCGTCTTTACTAAAAACACAAAACTTAGTCGGGCATGGGCGCCTGTAATCCCAGCTACTCAGGAGGCTGAGGCAGGAGAATCACTTGAAGGCAGGAGACGGAGGTTGCAGTGAGCTGAGACTACACCACTGCCTTCCAGCCTGGGAGACAGAGAGAGGCTCCGACTCAAAAACAAAAACAAAAAAAAGACAGTTGTTGGTAGAGAAAAGCAGATTTATTAGAGAAAGCAGGAAAATACATTGCAAGGAGCCAACAGGCAGGATCAGCAGAAGAGGAGCCAACTGCTAGGAGACAAAGGCTTGCTGAGGATTTCATAGAACGGAACTCAGCTGATTGAGAACGCCAAGGTAGCAGGGAGCTGAACTTGCATTCTTCTTTCAGACCGGGTGTCTGATAAATGGAGGTGCTTGATGGTGAGCAGGAAGCTTGTGAGTTATGTAGGCTCTCTGCGCAGGAGGGCCATATGTCCTGGGCCATAAAGTAAGGCACACCTACAGCTTCTCTGCTTTCTCTCCTTGCTTCCCCCTGCTCAAGATATAACTGGGTTGCCTGACGCAGGGGAAAGCAGAGAGGCTTCCCGCAGATGCTCCCAGTTCCCTGATCCGGAGGGGGACACACTCAGCTCCCTCCCCATCTGATTCTTTTCCAATGTGTCTGAGGTTCTTGGGCTCCCTGGCCCCAGGAATGGGAAAGAGGCCCTGGCGGTGTGGGGAGCTTACTGGTGAAGTAAATATTGAACCCAAAAAGTTTTGCAGAGACTGATTTATTAGGCAGAGAGAGACGTGCAGAGAGCCCCCACGCTATGATGGGAGGGGATCCCACAGAGGGCAATCCGCACAGGTCCAGTGCAGTAGAGTTTTAACTTTGAAGTTAATCCCACCCCATTCACGTTTTTATCCAAGGAGAGGAGTTCTTTTAAACTTCCTCTGGCGTGATTGATCTTTGACTTTGATTCCAGATTGGCTGCTTGGGCCCACAACAGAACACCTCCTTTTGGTGGGCTTCCTGAACAACGGAAGCTCACCTGGAATTTAACCCAGCCCTGGGCGCTGGGAAAGCTCCACGAAGAACTCTAGGTTTCCGGCTGGGGAGGCGAATGGAGGCATAGCACTGGGAAGTTTCTGCCTTGGAAATCATGCCCCTTGTGGACCCTGGAAGGGAAGTTAACACAGTCCCTCACTGCCCGCCTTTTTCCCTAATTAGAGGTCCACACATGGGATCCCTCTGAGGACAAGAGAAGGTCAGGACCAAGTGCCAAGATAAATGGGATCAATCCCCAGCAAGCGGATCTTCATGGGAGACCTGCTGAGTTTCCACTTCCAAGTAATTCTGTTGCTCAATCCAGACCCCAAGACAGGGTTGTTAGATCTCATGCACGAAAGAATTTGGAGGGAATCCACAGAGTAAAGTGAAAGCAAGTTTATTAAGAAAGTAAAGGAACGGGCCTGATGCGGTGGCTGACGTCTGTAATCTCAGCATTTTCGGAGGCCGAGGGGGCAGACCACCTGAGGTTGAGAGTTCAAGACCAGCCCAATCAACATGAGAAAAACCTAGTCTCTACTAAAAATACAAAATGAGCTAGGCATGGTGGCACATGCCTGTAATCCCAGTTACTCAGGAGGCAGAGGTTGCAGTGAGCCAAGATCATGCCATTGTACTCCAGCCTGGGCAACGAAAGTGAAACTCCATCTCAAAAGAAAAAAAAAGAAGAAGAAAAGAAAAGAAAGCAAAGGAATTTAAAAAATGGCTACTCCCTAGGCAGAGCAGCCCCAAGGACTGCTGGTTGGCTATTTTTATGGTTGTTTTTTTATCATATGCTAAAGAAGGAGTGGATTATTTATACGTTTTCTGGGAAAAGGATGGGGAATTCCCACCACTGAGGGTTCCTCCTCCTTTTAGAACATATAGAGTAGTTTCTGGATATTGCTGTGGTATTTGCAAGCTGGCCTAGTGCTTGTGGGAGTGTCTTTTAGCAGCTAATGAATTACAATTAGCAAATAATGAGCAGTAAGGACGACCTGAGGTTGCTTTTCTTGCCTCTTGGTTTTGGTGGATCTCGGCTGGCTTCTTCACTGCATCCTGTTTTATCAATGGGATCTCTGTGGCCTGTACCTTGTGCCAACCTCCTGTTTCATCCCGTGAGTAAGAATGCCTGACGTCCTGGGGAGGCAGCCCAGCAGGTCTCAGCTTCGTGTCCCCCAGCCCCTGTTCGAGCTGGAGTCATTCTGGTTCCAACGCTTCTGACGTTTTCAGTGCCCGCAGACCCACAATCAGTCTGGATATTTTCAGGTCCCACTCCTGAAGAAATCACTCATCCGTTTTCAGAAGAATTCTTTGACTAATCTATAAAGCATGCAAATGACATTCATCATTATGTGCATACGCACAATGTTCCAGCTTGCCAGGCACATCCGTATTTTAATACTAAAAGAATAGTAATTGTTTGATGTTGACAGGCTCCACGTGCCTCTTGGCCTGAATATCATGGGCATATTGGAGAAAGGAAATGCAGTCTAGTACTATTCCCGCTTCACATCACCTTTGACATGAACACTTCAGTTTCAATTGCGATCTTAGATGAGGAAGCTGCCTTTTTTTTTCAACTGTGCAAACTAAAAATAAGATTCAGCTAGATAAAGTAATAATGACCTGAATCTGATAGCTCAGCATAACAATTAAGGTTCATGGATTTAGACTGAATACGCAGAAGATTCACATTTCAGTGAAAATGTGAATTAACACAGGACCATTTAATTGAAGATGGAAAACATTAGAAGCCGTTAAAGAATATTGACTTCCAGAGATAATGGCAATGTGAGAACCAGAAGCAGAAATTGAGAAGGGTGCAAGGCTGGGGGTGTCTGATTTATTCCAGCTGGGGACTGTGACAAAAAAGTGCAATTCCCTTGCATAATTTAGTGCTTTTTGTCAGTTAAAAATGATAACATTCTGTATTCTTGGCTGTGACTTAGTTCTTAAACAGTGATGAATAGGATACAGTCATGAACACTCTCCAAACGGCTCATTCTGTTTCATTCTACCTATTTAAGATTGAAGACAATTGTTGATGGCAACCCATGATTAAAAATACAAAAGATTGGCTTAGAGAACTTCAGGGTTTGCATGGACCTTTAAGACTGTCAAATCCAACCCTCAGAATTTCCAGATGAATTAATTGGGACTAAGAGGCAGGAGGAGAAATTACTTCCTGTAAGGACAGAGCCAGGGATACAGACTTTAACCTATGCAGCTCCAGTTCGTTGTGGTTCAAATTCACCCCTCCAGTTCTGCAGAGAGCAAAGGCACTAAGCCTTGTCCAAGCAAAGGCAAAATAAGCAGTATAATGAAAATCTTCCACAATTGCTGGTTTATCTTCTTTCACTCTGGCTTTCCCATGATCCCTTCCTTCTCTGTCAGCCTCTTGACCAGAGATTGGCACACATTTTCTGTAAAGATTAAGTATTTAGGTGATAAGGCCGGGCACGGTGGCTCACACCTGTAATCCCAGCACTTTCGGAGGCCAAGGTGGGCAGATCACCTGAGGTCAGGAGTTCGAGACCAGCCTGGCCAATACGGTGAAACCCCATCTCTACTAAAAGTACAAAAATTAGCGGGTGTGGTGGCACACCCTTGTAGTCCCAGCTATTCAGGAGGCTGAAGCAAAAGAATTGCTTGAACCTGGGAGGCAGAGGTTGTAGTGAGCTAAGATCACATCACTGCACTCCAGCCTGGCAATAGAGTAAGATTCCGTCTCAAAAAAAAAAAAAAAAAAAAAAAAAAAAAAATTCAGGCGATATAGACTTAAGACTTTGCAGGCCATTCCACCTCTGCCGTTGTAGTACTATCAGTGGAGTTCAAACCAGAGCGACTCCATCTTGAGTAAGCACTTGGACAATGAGGCTGGGAATTACTGGGCTGCGTTCTCAGAAAGTCATGCATTCCTGGCCTCTAGATGTTTATGGTTAAGGGAACAAATTAATAATGTTTACTAAATAGACCCAGACTTGAGAGTGTCCAGATACACTGATATCTGGAGAACAAAGGCATTCCTAATTTTACTTTAAAGATAATATCGATTCTTGCAAAATATAGTCATTAAGAAAATTGGCCAGGTACAATGGCTCATGCCTGTAATCCCAGCACTTTGAGAGGTCAAGGTGGGCAGACTGCCTGAGGTCAGGAGTTTGAGACCAGCCTGGCTAACATGGTGCAACCCCACCTCTACTAAAAATACAAAAAATAGCTGGGCATGGAGACACATGCCTGTAGTCCCAGCTACTCAGGAGGCTGAGGCAGGAGAATCACTTGAACCCAGGAGGCGGAGGTTGCAGGGAGCTGAGATTGCGTCACTGCACTCCAACCTGGGAGACAGGACAAGAAAGATGGCAAGAAAGAAAACACAAGAAAAGAAAAGAAAAGAAAAGAAAAGAAGGCGAGGGAAGGGAAGGGGAGGGGAAGGGAGGGGAGGGGAGGGGAGTGGGAGCGGGAGGGAAAGAGAAAGAGAAAGAGAGAGAAAGAAAGAAAGGAAAAAGAAAAAAGAAAGAGGGAAGGAAGGGAGGGAGGGAGGGAAGGGGAGAGAAAGAAAGAAACAGGGAGGGATGGAGGGAGGGAGGGAGGGAGGAAAGGAAAGGAAAGGAAAAAAGGAAAAAAAGAAAAGAAAGAAAGAAAATTAGTCCTTTATGACAAACCCTTGTAGCAGAACACATCTCCCCATACATACCAGCATTGTACCGAGGGTGGACGCATTCCTCCTCTTACTTTCAGAAATGTCCTACTCTGTCTATGGAGTAGCTGTTCTTTCACCACCGTGCCTTCTTAATCAACTTGCTTGTGCTTTGCACTGTGTCCTCGCCTTGAATTCTTTCTTGAGAGAGATCCACAAACCCTCTGTTGGGGTCTGGATGGCGACTCCTTTCCTGTAGCAGTATGGAAGCCACTGTTGAGGATGTGCAAATCAGTAAGCATGGCTGTGACCCAATAGACTTTGCTCAGGGAAACACGCTCAGGCCTGATTCACCCCGAAGCTGAAGTTCGCCTACCCCTGCTCAGTAGGACACCCTGTGTCCTTCAAAGCACATCTCACTGTTTGGGATGATCTGCTCTGTTTCCTTGTATATTAAATGCTTTCCCAGCTGGAATGAATCCTTCATGTGTGGGCAGAAGTTTTCACTCTCAAATTCCCTCTTATTCAGCAATCAGCACCTGTGACACTGCCAGCTGTTTGTTGAATGAATAAAATAAATTAAAGATACATTGACCTTCCAAGTGAGCAGGCTGTGGTTGACTTTTTTCTTGTTTTTTGTCATGGAAAAAGCTTGAAAGTTTTTCTAGTTTACTACAGCAAACCTTATATAACAGCTGAGCAGATGGTGTAAGCCAGGATTCCTCCAGAGAGAGTTCCCCCAGGGTCTCATTGATAAGAATCAAAAATATTACTTTTCAAGGGCACTTGGCCCCTAAGACTTCTAAAGCCATTGAATTGCTGACAGTAGGACAAGGCATAAGGACAGGGAACACGACAGTTTTTCTTTGTTCTGGCTTTCTCTTTTATTTAAAGTCTAAATGTCTAACATTAAAACTTACCTGATTAAACTTGGCTAAACAGAGCGCAGCATGACCCAGTGAGACACAAAGAAGAACTAACCCTCCTGTTGAGGGTAACAGAGGAGCTGGCAGGATTAGGAAAGTGAATTTCAGAAATCCCAGAAAAGGGCTGTTTGACCTACCTTTTACTCAGTATGGATTTTTTTAAAGATGTATGGTTTATTAATTAAAAGATCTATAAAATTATACCCATTTTCTCATTCAAGTAGGTAGCTCTTCTACATAATCACACTCCTCTTAATTATAAATTTGGTTATTAGAAGTTAATGAAGTGAGTACTATCTTTAATCTGATATTTTAATATCTACATTATAAAGTCAGATCTTTAGAAAAATCTGTTTAAATAGTCAAATGGAATTCTATGAAGGACAGCACAAAAAATAATTTTACATTTAGAAAATATCTGCCAAGAATAATAACATCTTCCATTTTACATGCTCAGTAATTCATCAGGAGTGTTTAATTAGCTTACTTGATCTTCACGAAAACTCTGTGACATCATGAAGCAGGAATTACAATGTCCACTTCACAGATAAGAAAACAGAGATTCCACTAAGGACTTCAGCCAAGGTCACATTATACTAAGCAAGGGCTGTCCAGAGCCAAGATCTGCTGGACCCTAACAGAGTGTGCTTCTTCATCAACAGCCTGCCTCGGTGAGCACTCAGTGCAGGAAACCAATGGAAAGATTCAGCCCTGTGTAATTTACAGTTAGGAAAGCTCAGAATCCTTCTGAGTGGGGGGATTATTTCATTATTTTCCATAGAAGCCATCAAACATCCATAACGAAAGCAGGGCAGAGTGGATCAACAGGAAAAATACCAGAATACCTAGGTAAATAACAGAAAGATATCTGAAACATCCCCAAACATTTCTAATATTTCAAAGTTAAAAAGCTTCCTTCTGAATAACCCATGAATCAAAGAGGAGATTACAAGGGAAATTAGAAGATATTTTCCATTAACTGAAAATAAAAACATATCAAAATTTGTGGAGCACAACTGAATGAGTTCTTAGAGGAAAATTTATAGAATTCAGTACTACTACCATAACAAAAAAAGAAGGTCTCAAATCAATGATCTAAGCTTCCACCTCAAGAAACTAGCAACAAATAGCAAATTAAACCCAGAGAAAGCAGAAGGGAGAAAATAATTGAGAGTAGAAATTAATGAAATAGAAAAACACCAGAGAAAAGTCAAATGAAACCAGGACCTCATTCTTTAAAACCTCAATAAAAGTAATAAATCTGTAGCCAGACTGATGAGAGAGATGGAGGGAGAGAAATTACAAATTGCTGACAGCAGGCCTTAAAAAAAGGATGTTACTACAGATAACATAAGTTTCATAACATATAAGAAATGGGAAAATTCCTTTAAAGACATAAACTACCAAAACTCAATCAAACATAAATAACCTGAAAAATCCTACCAAAATTAAAGAAATTGAATTTATAGCTTAATATCTTACAACGAAAACTCCAGGCCCAGTTGACTTCACTGGTGAATTCCTCTAAAAATTTGATGAGGAAATAATACAAATTCTATATATTTGTTCAGAAAATAAAAAAACATCACTTCCCAACTCCTTATATGAGACCCTGATACTTAAATGAAACAGATATAAGAAGAAAAAAAACTATAGACCATAAACAATAACCATAAAAATCATTAACAAAATATTAGCAAAATGAAGCTAGCAATATACGAAAAGAAAAATATACCATGACGACCATGACCAAGTGATATTTATCCTAAGAATGAAAATTGGTTTGAAATTTAAAAATCAAGCAATATAATTTACTATATTCATAGACTAAATTGCAAAAAAATGATTATATTAATAAATGTTTGAAAAGAATTGATAAATTTTGATATCCACTGATGATTAAAAACTCTCAGCAAACTAGGAATATGAAATAACTTTCTCAGGCAGGAATTTTTGTTATACTTTTTTTCTCCATTACACTCTTTTGTTTGAAACAGTCACAAGCTCACCTAGAGTCAAGAGAAAGAAGCATGGATTCCATCCCTTAATGGTAAGAGTAACAAATAATTTTCAGTTATTTTAAAAACCACCATAGACCATCTTCTGGTAACAAATTAATGAAATTTCTTTCACATACGAAAACCACCATAGACCATCTTCTGGTAACAAATTATTGAAATTTCTTTCACATACGAAATTCACACATCACCCTTCCAAGATCCCATTTGAGGTACCAAAAATGATGCTGCATGGCTTCAGAAGCTGGGCCATCGAGGCCATAAAGCTTTCCTTTTGTTTACTGGAGCTGTTATGCTTTGAGCCCTGAGACACCCTGTAAGAATTCCAACTATCCCAAGGCCACCATGTTGTGAGGAAGCCCAGACCACATGAAGAAGTCACATCACACACTTCAGCTGACAGGTCACCTAAGGTCCCAGATACTGTGAAGCAAAAACAAATCATCATGGTAGTACCCTGTCTGAATCCTAACTTACAGAATACTATAAGCATATAAAATGGTTGTGTTTTGATGTCACTATATTTGGAAATACTTTATTAGGCAGCAATAGATTATTGGAAAATTTTGCAACTGGGATATCATCATTGCTTTCTTTATTCCTCACTTCTTTCTACCCAAAAGAAGTCAGCAATTCTTCCCACTAATACTGAGTTTGCCAATTTATATTCAAGATACCCACAATTCTCAAAATTGTAAACCCATATACTCCAAATAAGCACAAAAATTCTACACCCTATTTTATGTTATCTGAATTTTCAAAATAAATTTTTACAAATTCATTTTAAAAATCCATAACAAAACAAAGAGCTACTGTTCCTTTGAGCCCTACACTTCTCTAGACCCTAAGCATTTCCTTAATGCTAAATGTCATGTCAATCACTAATCTGTCCTTTCCTGTCCATTCTGGTAATTGATTGAGAGAAAGAATTAATTTTCATTTTGACTATAATACATTCATTTCCAAAAACTCAATCACTAAGGAATATAATCCAGTATTTCAAATTGTATCGCAATGCTTTAATTTGCTAGTTCTCTCCAAAAGTATAACCCAGAATTGTGACTGGCTACTTACTGGTAATTGTTTATGTTCTACTACATCAAAAAATTAAACAAATAAGGAAACATAAGTAAATTACAAGTATAATTATAAAACTTCATTGTAAAGAAAGAATTTTTCATTGATCATCTGGCAGATTATTTTTTCCTTCCTTTAAAAACTTCAGGCCAATATCCATGATGAACATAGATGCACAAACCTCCAATAAAATATTGGCAAACTGATTGCAACAGCACATCAAAAACTTATCCATCATGATCAAGTAGCCTTCATCCCGGGGGTGCACAGCTGATTCAACATACGCAAGTCTATAAAAGTAATTCACCACATAAACAGAACCAAAGACAAAAACCATATGATTATCTCAATAGATGCAGAGAAGGCCTTTGACAAAATTCAACAGGGCTTTATGCTAAAAACTCTCAATAAACTAGCTATCGACAGACCATATCTCAATATTTATGACAAACCCACAGCCAATATCATATTGAATGGGCAAAAACTGGAAGCATTCCCTTTGAAATCTGGCACTAGAAAAGGATGCCCTCTCTCACCACTCCTATTCAATATAGTATTGGAAGTTCTAGCCAGAGCAATCAGGCAAGAAAAAGAAATAAAGGGTATTCAATTAGGAAAGGAGGAAGTCAAATTGCCTCTATTTGCAGACAACACGATTGTATATTTAGAAGACTCCATCATCTCAACCCAAAATCTTCTTAAACTGATAAGCAACTTCAGCAAATTCTCAGGATATAAAATCAACATGCAAAAATCATAGGCATTCCTATACACCAATAACAGACTAAAAGAGAGCCAAATTAAGAGCAAACTCCCATTCACAATTGCTACAAGGAGAATAAAATACCTAGCAATACAACTAACAAAGGATGTAAAGGACCTCTTCAAAGAGAACTACAAACCACTGCTCAAGGAAATAAGAGAGGACACAAACAGATGGAAAAACATTCCATGCTCATGGTTAGGAAGAATCAATTTTGTAAAAATGGCCATACTGCCTAAAGTAATTTATAGAGTCAATGCTATCCCCATCAAGCTTCCTATGACCCTCTTCATAGAACTGGAAAAAACCACCTTGAACTTCTTATGGAACCAAAAGAGAGCCCACAAAGCCAAGCAATCCTAAGCAAAAAGAACAAAGCTGGAGGCATCATGCTACCTGACTTCAAACTATACTGCAAGGCCACAGTAAACAAAACAGCATGGTACTGGTACCAAAACAGAGATATAGACCAATGGAACAGAACAGAGGCCTCAGAGGCAACACCATACATATGCGACCATCTGATCTTTGACAAACCAGTTAGAATGGTGATCATTAAAAAATCTGGAGACAACAGACGCTGGAGAGGATGTTGAGAAACAGGAACACTTTTACACCATTATTGGGAGTGTAAATTAGTTTCACCTTCGTGGAAGACAGTGTGGTGATTCCTCGAGGACCTAGAAATAGAAATTCCATTTCACCCAGCAATCCCATTACCAGGCATATATCCAAAGGATTATAAATAATTCCATTATAAAGACACATGCACACATATGTTCATTGCGGCACTGTTTACAATAGCAAAGAACTGGAACCAACCCAAATGCCCATCGATGATAGACTGGACAAGGAAAATGTGGCACATATACACCATGGAATACTACGCAGTCATAAAAAACGATGAGTTTGTGTCCTTTGTAGGGATATGGATGAATCTGGAAACCATCATTCTCAGCAAACTGACACAAGAACAGAAAATCAAACACCACAAGTTCTCACTCATAGTTGGGTGTTGAACAAAGAGCATATATAGACACAAGGAGGGGAACATCACACACGGGTCCATTGTCGGGACTACAGGAGGGACAGCAGGGGATGGGGAGGCTGAGGAGGGATAACATGGGAAGAAATGCCAGATGTAGATGACAGGCATATGGAGGCAGCAGACCACATCGCCATGTGTGTACCTATGCAGCAATCCTGTATGATCTGCTCATGTACCCCAGAACCTAAAGTACACTAAAACATATATATATAACTTCCAAATACTCTCAAATCTTTTTTTAAATCACATGAGAGTCCTCAAGGACAATAGAGAGCATGCGACAGACCATGAGGATAGGGCTCTGCTGGCCGACTGTGGTGCAAAGTTGTCATTTATCTTTTCCTTCTGTGATCTTCACATCCTCTTTTGGTGTCAGTGTGGTTTGTATTTCACTCATTTGACATTAAAAAATGCTAAGGGACTTTGGTTTTCATTTTGAAGTATAAGAGACATTTTCAGGTTTCTAAAATAAGACAATTGGTGACAATCAGGCAGCTTGCTTTAAAATTCTTTACTCAGCTCAGAGAGTTAATTAGTCACTTCGTGGCCCCATGCCTGTGGGTAAAGTAGGCCCACCATCCATATATATTCTATTCCATTCAAAAACGATACTGATAAGAGAAAAAAATTATTCAGACATTTTAATTAACTCATCCCAGTGCTCCCATTTGAATGCCAGATTATCATCTGGTACTTAGAGAACAATTCAATTTTAATCTAGATAGGTAAAAAAGTATGCATAACATAGAGGTAAACATATACATACACAATTAGGACATCATTTCGAAATATTAACCAGAAGATTGTTACTTTTCCACCATTTAAAGTAAACAATGATGGGAGGCCAAGGTGCGAGGTTCACTTGAGACTGGGAGTTCACGACCAGCCTGGAAAACGGTGAGACCTCAGACCTCCAACTCTAAAAAGTAGGAATGGAAAGAGGTGGGTGCAGCTTTAAACAGAAAGGTCATGGAAGGTCTCCCTGAAAGAGGTGCATTTGAGCAACAGGAAGGAGATGAGATATGGGGCCATGTGGATATCAAGGAAAAGAACAAATAAAAAGATAATATAAAGTAGGCAATAAGGCTGGAGGCTTATTGCCAAGAAGATCCAAAAATAAAAATAAAAAGGGTGTAAAGTCTTGGCTACAAGTATCATATGTTGGTGGATTTCTTCTTCCCTCTATTCTCTCTCCCTTTATCTTCCAGGGCCTCAAAAAAATCTCCCTCTGGGCCAGGCATAGTGGCTCAAGTCTGTAATCCCAGCACTTTGGGAGGCCAAGGTGGGTGGACCACTTGAGGTCAGGAGTTCAAGACCAGCCTGGCCAACATGGCAAAACCCCATCTCTACTAAAAATACCAAATTATCCAGGCATGATGGTGCACACCTGTAATCCCAGTTACTTGGGAGCCTACGGTGGGAGAATCACCTAAGTCTGGGAGGCAGAGGTTGCAGGGAGCCAAGATTGTGCCACCGTACCCCAGCCTGGGCAACAGAGAGAGATTTTAAAATATCTTCCTCTGGAGCTGCACTAGGGCTCCCCCAAATTCCAGTTACTTCATTAGGCGTTCATTTAACAAATTTGATCAGGTGCCTCCTGTGGGCCAGGTACTGGGTTACAGAAATGGATGAAACAAAATCACCTACCTTTTTGGAATTTGCAGACTAAATGAGCAATACAGACAAGAACCAGATAAGAAAGTGTAAGGCAGTCAGGCACGGTGGCTCATGTCTGTAATCCCAGCATTTTGGGAGGCCAAGACGGGCAGATCATGAGTTCAAGAGATCAAGACCGTCCTGGCTAACATGATGAAACCCCATTTCTACTAAAAATACAAAAATTAGCTGGACGTGGTGGCATGCGCCTGTAGTCCCAGATACTCAGGAGGCTGAGGTGGGAGAACCACTTGAGCCTGGGAGTTGGAGGTGACAGTGAGCCGAGGTCACATCACTGCACTCCAAGCTGGTGACAGAGCAAGACTCCATCTGGAAAAAAAAAAAAAAAAAAAGCATAAGGCATGTCATATGGTGCAAAATGCTGCAGAGAAAAATAAAGAAGAAAAGAGGAATGGAAAGCGGTGGGTGCAACTTTAACCAGAATGGTCATGGAAGGCCTCCCTGAAAGAGTCACACTTAAGCCACAACAGGAAGGAGATAAGAGACAGGGCCATGCAGACATCAAGGAAGAGAACAGACCAAGCAACAAGAACAGCCTGTGCAAAGGCCCTGAGGCAGAAAACTGTGTGGGTTCTGAAAGAAACAGCCAGGACACCAGTGTGGCGGGGAACATGAGCCACAGGGAAAGAATCAGAGGAGAGGCCGGAGCCTTCAGAGGACACCAGCCCTGCGAGGCCCTGCAGCCCACATAGGAGTGGGACAGGAGGGCACCCGCACACCGTGACCAAGGGCGAGGTGACCTGGGAGGAGGGGCGGAAGGCACAGAAGCAAGGACAGTGCTGAGGGGGCTTCACGAGCATCCAATAAGAGACTGTGGAGGCTCTACGCAGGTGCGGTACAGGGTCAACCGTGGATCTAGGTGAGAGGCAGTCAGACTCAGGATACTGTGACGCGATGCTGGCAGCACTGACAGTTGTATGAGAAATGGGGTCTGTAAGAAAAAGGAAAGCCGCAACTCCACCGTCTGTGGCCACATGCCTGGGAAGATGGGCTTTCCATCTCCGAGATGGGGAAGAATCCTAGAGGAAGGGATTTAAGGGGAAGATCAGGGATGTAGCAAAGGAACTTTCAGGATGATTCTGTCAACTGTCATTTCCCTAAAGGAAAAAAAAAGAAAGAAAAGAACTTCACCTACATGTTTATTTATGTATTTTGTTAAGTGAAAGAACCATCTCTTTCATCTCTGATACTACACAAAAAACAGCAAAAAAAAAAAGCTCTTGAGATCAACTTTTTAAGAAGGAATTACTTCAAAAAAAAAAAAAATCTCTCCAACCCGGAATGATCGCTCAAGTTGTGAAATATTTTTTTCTCTTCCTCTTAAAGTTTTGCTTCCAAGAAATCACTTTTATAGGTAGAGTCATGATTTCCCCAAATTAGCAATGCCACGAAGTTGTATTTTTATGAGTAACTTGCAGAGGTGTGTGTGAATACGTACACATGTGTGGACATAAAGGAATGGCTATTATTTTGAAGTCATACATATTTTATTCCTGAGAACCACAGCATTTAAAAAAAAAGAGGCTTGGAGCATTGGCCATCATTTCTGATTTGCGTATCACAGCGGAATTAAATAGCAATGCATCGTTGATGATGCAGGTTGCTTTCTTTATGAAATAGTCGATTAATCATATTCCCTTTTGCTGCCTAGTAAAGTCAAATCATGATTTAAAAGATAAAACTCACACCTACTGCCCCTCATTCGTCTTTCCATCAGTCACCTAAAGCTTACTGAGTTTAATGGTCTGTGAAACGTTCTCCAAGAGTATGGGAAAGTTATGGGAAGCAATCAATACTGCTTTCCTCATTTTCCCCCTGTCCCCTTCAAGATAACGTATAAATTTCTCTCAATATACTGAATACTCTTCTTCCTCCAAGGGCTCAAATGACAGAAAGAGAAAATGCTTACCGCGGTCAGGTTTTATGCTACCATAACTAACTGTTCAATCAATAAGCAACTTCAAAAGTGGCCTGCTTAGAGAAATGGCTCCTGGCAGTAAGGTGTTCCTATTAGGCAGAAGTTAGGAAGCAGCCTGGATTTCTATGAATTGGATATGAGGCCACAGGCTCCTTTATTTCTAAATGGAGAGCATGCAACAGCCAGTGTCACTGGAGGCAATCCATAAAGCCTTAGTCCTATCTCAGGGAGTACTTTCAAAATGACCTATTCAGAAAGCTAATGTTCCCTGTAGTACAGAGAAGGAGAAAATAATGAACTATGGCCCCCATAAAACACTTTGATAAATACCTGGTTTAACAGGCCACTACAACAGGATTAATCTTACCTGGGCCGAGTCCTCCTTCAAAGTTAGCTGCTACTATCAATGGATGGTAACCAAATGAGGAGAAACTATTTTTATTCCCCTAAACATGAAAAATATCTACCAGCAACACCTACTTACAGTAGAACACCATGTCAGTCTCCAAAGTAGAACAGTCTGGTCTTTGTTCCATTGAGAGGATTCTAATGCTAAGTTCATATAACTGGCAATATCTTTACCATAAACCTTCTCTGGTCGAAGCTGCCATGTTTTATTTTAACTGAAATTATTTCTAAGCAGACTTTAAGCACCCCCAAGGACAGGGACATGGACATATTCATTTTTGTATGCTTTACAGAGGCTAGGAAAACTTCCCACTGCAGGCTAGACATGGAATATATTTGCTGGCTTGCTTAAAACATCTACATTATCAATGTGTTATATTGAAAATACTGCAAGAAGCCTGGGCATGATGGCTCACGCCTGTAATCCCAGCACTTTGGGAGGCTGAGATGGGCAGATTACGAGATCAAGAGTTTGAGACCAGCCTGGCCCACATGGTGAAACCCCGTCTCTAATAAAAATACAAAAGTTAGCCAGGCATGGTGGTGGCTGCCTATAGTCCCAGCTACTCAGGAGGCTAAGGCAGAAGAATTGCTTGAACACGGGAGGTGGAGGTTGCAGTGAGTTGAGATCGTGCCATTGCACTCCAGCCTGAGTGACAGAGTGAGACTCAGTCTCAGGAAAAAAAAAAGAAAGAAAGAAAAGAAAATATTGCAAGAAATGAATTTTTCAGCATTATTAACATTATGTCTACTGACAACAGTCTTCTCTTACTAAGAGCACTGGTTCAATGGTGATGGTTTCATCCAAGGAGCTATATAGCTTAGGGTTTTATTAGTACTTGGCTTACATATCAATGAGACTTATTTAGGGATACCAACCTCCAGCCATTGAATAAAGAAGCACTAACTGCAGAGATGCTTGCTCTGGGCATGTAAGACTAACTAAATTGAAAGTCCCTGCTTCAAAGTATTAATAGGCCGGTCACAGTGGTTCACACTGATAATCCTAGCACTTTGAGAGGCTGAGGCAGGCAGATTGTAAGGTCAAGAGATTGAGACCATCCTGGTCAAGATGGTGAAACCCCATCTCTACTAAAAATACAAAAATTAGCTGGGCATGGTGGTGGGTATTTGTAATCCCAGCTACTCAGGAGGCTGAGGCAGGAGAATCACTTGACCCAGGAGGCGGAGGTTGCAGTGAGCCAAGATCAGGCCACTGCACTGCAGCCTGGGCAACAGAGCGAGATTCCATCACACACGCACAAAAGTATCAATAGATGTTATTCAACAAATCATGGGCCCATGGTGTCACATTCTCAGGGTGGTCTCTCTGAAGTTCCAAAGACCTTAGTAAGGAAGTAGTCATATAATTTTATTCAGTGCAAAGCCAGCCCTGAAATCCTTGCATTCTTTTTGCAAAGAAACTCAGACACCCTCTCTAATTTCTCTACCAGCTCCTGGGGTACACTCTCATATGTAGAAGTATTTCACTTAACTATGATGCACTCCAATAACCATGACAGTCTGACTGGCAAATACCCCAAAGCAAGGGCCCCTAAAGCCACACAGAGTCTGCGTAAGTCTGTGTGCTCAAACAGTAAGTTGACAAGGCCGGGCACGGTGGGTCACGCCTGTAATCCCAGCACTTTGGGAGGCCGAGAGAGGCAGATCATGAGGTCAAGAGATTGAGACCAGCCTGGCCAACATGGTAAAACCCTGTCTCTACTAAAAATACAAAAATTAGCCAGGCATGGTGGCAAGCGCCTGTAATCCCAGCAACTCTGGAGGCTGAGGCAGGAGAATCGCTTGAACCCAGGAGGCGGAGGGTGCAGTGAGCCGAGATCGCACCACTGCACTCCAGCCTGATGACAGAGTGAGACTCCATCTCAAAGCTGACAAGGAGTGGTTGTCGTTCCTTTGGAGATTTCTGCTAAGAAATCAGCACAGAATGTTACTTCAATAGTACCACCCAAGAGCCCAATACTTAAAAAAAAAAACTCCTTCCCACACAAACCTTAATCATTCTGGTACGTGCTGTGACTTCTTCAATTACCAGGCACAAAAGCAGATCTCAGAGTAAGGTAATATCCTGGAGGTATATTTTTCTCCTCAGAAACTAATAAGGGCACTTACCCCTTGGGAAACAGTGAAGCCACTGGAACCATCACTGCAAGGAATTTCTAACAGCCATTTGTGTTCTATTCTGAGCATAGAAGGTTCCTAAGTATTTTGAAGTTATGAGGAGTCCCATGAAGGTACCTTTCAGTATTTTTTTATAAACTCTCTTGCCACCAGAAAAATTCTTTCTACACTGATTTCCCCCCATACCACCCGCTGTACCCTTCTCAAGGTCAAAGGCACTGACTCCACGGAGCATCTGACAGTGTGCAGGATACCGGCTAAGCTTCTACAAAACAGAGGTCCACAAATACGGTGGTCAAAAATAGAGAGATGACTTCTCTGCTTACTGTTATATCGAGGTCAGTGGCTGGGCTAGGGCACCGGGGGCTCATTTGCTCTCATTTTGTCACTTGACCTCTTAGAGACGTGGGCTTCATCTACACAGGAAGCTGGAATGAAAGCTGCCCACTTGTGAGCCCAGCCCAGCCTGCTACTAGGCTGCTGGCCAGTGAAGGCAAGGCTGCCAAGGACAGGAGGAGGTTCATAAACAAGAAAACCTATTATGTTACAGGAAGGCTTGCCTCTGAAAACAGCCGCCTCCCCAGCTCCTTAGAAAATATGGATTCGACAGGGCGCAGTAGTTCACACCTGTAATCCCAGCACTTTGGGAGGCCAAGGCAGGAGGATCATCTGAGGTTAGGAGTTCAAGACCAGCCTGGCCAACATGGTGAAACCCTGTCTCTACTAAAAATGCAAAAAAAAAAAAAAAAGTACCCAGGCGTGGTGGCATGTGCCTGTAATCCCAGCTACTTGGGAGGCTGAGGCAGGAGAATCACTTGATCCCAGGAGGCAGAGGTTGCAGTGAGCCGAGATTGTGCCACTGCATTCCAGCCCAGGCAACAGAGCAAAGAGCAAGACTCCATCTCAAAAAAAAAAAAAAGGAAAAAAAAAAATATATATATATATATATATATATATGTATACATATGGATTCAAGAATCCCAAGGAAGAGCCAGGTGGGCCTCGCATGACCTCCTCTCCCAGGGAAGGCATGGGGCAGGTGCTACCTGCTCATGCAACTAATGCCCCAGCTGGCTGCAGAGGCCCCTGTCCCTCCGAGTGGGTGAAGGTGGGTGGGAGGTGGACTGCACGGTGGACTGGGCCGTCTGCTCATTCTAGCACCCCTGGTTTGCTGACACTGTTTATGCTCATGCTTGCACCTGCCCAGTGTGCTGTGCTGTCCTCTGCGGTCACTGCAGACATCCACTGGCACACCTGGTGAAGCTGTCCCACGCCCAGCACCACAGCCACTTCCTAGAATCTGGAACAAATGGAGTAAAGGGCAGGCATCCTCCTTTCTAAATGGGGTGATCAGGAATTTGCACATATCACCTCTGCTCATATCCATCTTCTAGGATGTGGGCTGGCCAGGCTTGTCCTCAGCTGACTTGTCCCCTAAAGAGAACTCTACTACTAAAAGAAAGGGGGACATGGACCTTGAGGATCCACTGCTAGCCCCCGGCCCCACCTTCTCTAACTTACGGTCTTCATCTCTCTCCCCGGGTTTCTGCCTCTTCTTCGTAAAGTTCACCTTTCTTGGTCAGGCACCGTGGCTCATGCACTTTGGGACGCCGAGGTGGGTGGATCACCTGAGGTCAGAAGTCCGAGACCAGCCTGGCCAACATGGTGAAACCCTGTTTCTACTAAAAACACAAAAATTATCCAGGTGTGGTGGCAGGTGCCTGTAATCCCAATTACTCAGGAGGCTGAGGCAGGAGAATCACCTGAACCCAGGAGGCAGAGGTTGCAGTGAGCTGAGATGACACCAGTGTACTCCAGCCTGGGCCACAGAGCAAGACTCCATCTAAAAAAGAAAAGAAAAATTCACCTTACTTAACAAGTGGAAGACACCTTTCCCCTGTTCTTTCGCTACCTGATATTGCCAGCGCTTCTCTCCCAGGAGAATGCCAGGCCTTGAGGGAGTGGATTGGCTGTTTCTTTTATGTACATCTGGAGCGTCACGCCTTTACAGATGTGGATACAGTGATAGATACATACATATACACATTTATATGACAAAGGACAGAGGATGCAATATTAGCAGCACATACCTCAGGTTTGGAATTAGCAAGTAATGTTTAACTTTTTTTGTTTTATTTTGTTTTGTTTTGTTTTGTTTTTTGAGACAGGATCTCACTCTGTCACCCAGTCTGTAGTGCAGTGGCACAATCTCAGCTCACCGCAACCTCCACCTCCCAGGCTCAAGCGATTCTCCTGCCTCAGCCTCCCAAGTAGCTGGGATTACAGGAGCCTGCCACCACGCCACCTATGTTTTGTATTTTTAGTAGAGATATGGTTTTACCATGGGGGCCAAGCTGGTCTCGAACTCCTGACCTCAAATGATTCACCTGCCTTGGCCTCCCAAACTGCAGGGATTACAGGCAGGAGCCACTGTGCCCGGCCTGTTTAACCATTTAAGGTGTTTTCCTGTGTTTTCCAACTTTTCTACAATGGCTGTTTATTCCTTTCCTAATTAGACATAGTTAACATTTTTAAAATGCTTATTAAATTAAATAGTCTTCATTGTAGGAGAAAAGTTGCCTTAATCTCCAC
Organism: Plecturocebus donacophilus; assembly: GCA_004027715.1. NCBI lineage: Eukaryota > Metazoa > Chordata > Mammalia > Primates > Pitheciidae > Plecturocebus > Plecturocebus donacophilus. Next base: position 20,281 of record PVKP010024702.1, read on the forward strand.
TTTGAAGTCCATAACAGAAATATCTGCTGGGCACGGTGGCTCATGCCTGTAATCCCAGCACTTTGGGAGGCCGAGGCGGGTGGATCACCTAAGGTCAGGAGTTTGAGACCAGCCTGGCCAATACGGTGAAACCCCGTCTCTACCAAAAATACAAATATTAGATAGACGTGGCGATGGGTGCCTGTAATCCCAGCTACTCAGAAGGCTGAGGCAGGAGAATTGCTTGAACCAAGGCGGTGAAGGTTGCAGTGAGCCGAGATCGTGCCCATTCACTCCAGCCTGGGTGACAGAGTGAGAATGTCACAAAAAAGAAAAAAAGAAAAGAAAAGAAAAGAAGGAAGGAAGGAAAGAAAGAAGGAAGGAAGAAAAAGGAAAGAAAGAAAGAAAAAGAAGGAAAGAAAGAAAAAGAAAGAAAGAAAGAAAAGAAAGAAAGAAAGAAAAAGAAAGAAAGAAAGAAAGAAAGAAAGAAAGAAAGAAAGAAAGAAAGAAAGAAAGAAAAAAGAAAAAGAAAGAAAGAAACTATAACATTACTTTGCCTATTTCTGGTCACACAAAGTATTCTATAAACATAGTACCATGTAATCTTGCAGGAGAATTACTGTTATAGCCCATTTACACGGGTGAAACTTGAGTCTTTGGAAGTTTAATGTTCTTACATTGCCACTGGCTAACAGGTGAAAGAGAACTCCTTTCTCAGAAGTCTGGAATGATCATGCCTAACATTTATTAGGGCTTACCATGTGCGAGTACCACTGTAAAAATGTAGCATGTTTTAATTAACTTAACACTCATATCAAGCTGTGATTTAGGGGCTATTGCCAACCCCTAAGGCCTGAGGCTACAGAGACAGGTTGAGCAACCTGCCCAAAGTCACAGAACTTGTTAATGCTTCCTTGCCATGGTACTAATTGGCACCTCTAACTCTCTCTAAATGGCCTCGAGGCTTTCCTTCTGAAGGCCACAGGAATGAAAGGGGTTATTTACTAAAAAGAAATATAAAAATCAGGAAAACTTTCCATTTTTTTAGGTTGCAGGTAAGCAGAACATTTTAATGGAATGAAAAGCAGTCTGTTCAATGCACAGAGCATCACTGGGGGACCCTTCTACCGCTGTCAATGTCATTCACAAGACTGAATTTCTGCCTGGCACTCTGAAGTCCCTTGTTATGATCACTACTGTCTGCAAGGTCAGACAGCGGTCCCCTCCAGTCAACAACTACCTGTTTTGATTTCATGTATCTTTACCTGTGCAAACCAAATGATGCTCCCCATTGTCCAAATGGTCTCAAATTTTTAAAACACTTAACCCATTCAGTTAGAGTCTAGAGATGTCTTGTCTCATGCATTACCTGGAGAATTGAAAGTTGGTACAGAGCAGGGCACAGTGGTTCACGCCTGTAATCCAACACTTTGGGAGGCTGAAGCAGGCAGATCACCTGAGGTCAGGAGTTCAAGTCCAGCCTGGTCAACATGGTGAAACCCCTTCTCTACTAAAAATATAAAAATTAGCCAGGTGTGATGGCACATGCCTGTAATCCCAGGTACTCAGCAAGCTGAGGCAGGAGAATTGCTCGAACCGGGGAGGCAGAGTTTTCAGTGAGCCAAGATCACCCCACTGCACTCCAGCCTGGGCGAGAGAGCCAGACTCCATCAAAAAAGAAAGAAGGAAAAGAGAGAAGGAAGGAAGGAAGGAAAAAGGGAGGGAGAAAGGGAAAGAGAAAGAAGGGAAAGAAAGAAAGAAAGAAAGAAAGAAAGAGAGAGAGAGAGAGAGAGAAAGAAAGAAAGAAAGAAAGAAAGAAAGAAAGAAAGAAAGAAAGAAAGAAAGAAAGAGAAAGAAAGAAAGAAAGAAAGAAAGAAAGAAAGAAAGAAAGAAAGAAAGAAAGAAAGGAAGAAAGAGAAAGGAAGAAAGAAAAGGAAGGAAGGGAGGGAGGAAGGGAGGAAAGAAAGTTGGTATAGGTTGACTGCATGTTATCCAAAATGTTTGGAATCAGAAGTATTTCAGATTTCAGATTTTTCTGGATTTTGGAATATTTGTATACATAGACATAATAAAAGATATTGGGGATTGGACCCAAGTATAAACACAAACTCATTTATGTTTCATGGGTGCCTTATATGCATAGCCTAAAGGTAGCTTTATACAATATTTTTTTGTTTTTTTGAAATGGAATCTTGCTCTGTCGCCAGGTTGGAGGGCAGTGGCCCAATCTCGGCTCACTGCAATCTTCACCTCCCGGGTTCAAGCAATTCTTCCACCTCAGCCTCCCGAGTAGCTGGGACTATAGGCACATGCCACCACGCCCAGCCAATTTTTGTGTTTTTGGTAGAGACGGGGTTTCACCATGTTGGCCAGGATGGTCTCGATCTCTTGACCTCGTGATCCACCCACCTCAGCCTCCTAAAGTGCTGGGATTACAGGTGTGAGCCACCACGCCCGGCCTATGCAATATTTTGAACAGTTTCATGTAGGAGATGACATGCACATTGTATACAAACTTCACAAGCTTTGTGTGGTATCACGTCATTCCTGACTCTGAATTTGTGTGACCCATAAACCATTATTTCCTTATACCTACCACACGTCAGTACTTAACCATAAAAAGTGACATGCCATTGAGACAGTGAAAAGGTGAAGTGTTCGTGGTCACTAAACAGCACAACAGCAGCAGCCGCACACCCACATTCACTGTTAAACAGCAGCAACTACACAGCAGGCCCTCAACTTCCATGCCGAAACTCACATTTCGGATTTTGGAACATCTTGGTTTTAGGATTTTGTGATTAAGGATGCTCAACCTGTCCCAGCCTCCTGAAGCATTTTGCATGCAATGCTTTCCAATGCAAATGTCATGCATTGTCCTCACAGCTGGCAGTAATAAGTTTCCCAGTTTTTAATAGGAATTCACTATGGATTCCACTAATGGAAAAGTTGCTATTGAAGATTTGCCTTTTAAGCATCTCGAAAGCTAAAAAGTGCCTTGGAGATCTTTCGACCCAGTAGCTCCCAACCTCCAAGTCATCACAGCCTAAGTGCCTCACGCTCATCCCAGTATATACCTCCAACATGTGCACCGAAGGCTGAAAGCCATTTTTGCTACAACTAAGGACAAATAGTGTGCTGCGATGTCTGTCAGTTGGAAGATGGGGCTGCAGGTCGTGTGTCTCTCCATCTGTGCTCCTCCTCCAACGTATAACACATTCATCTCCAGGAGGGGCACAGAGTAATCCCAAGCAGAGGCCAGGGGAGGAGCTGGGGGACCAGGCGCAGCTGCCCTGCCTGTGTGCCTGTGAAATACATCAGGACAGCAGACAGAGGGACCAGCAAGCAGCCACTTGGTAACTGCGCAGTTTCTCAAGGATTCTGACACTTGCTTTTAGTTTTATTTATTTATGTATGTATTTATTTATTTTTAGAGGGAGTTTCGCTCTTACTGCCCAGGCTATACTGCAATGGCGAAATCTCGGCTCACCGTGACCTCCGCCTCCCGGGGTTGAAGCAATTCTCCTGTCTCAGCCTCCCAAGCAGCTGGGATTACAGGCGCTCACCACTGTGCCCCGCTAATTTGTGTATTTTTAGTAGAGTTGGGGTTTCACCACACTGGCCAGCCTGGTCACAAACTCCCGAATTCAGGTGATACGCCCATCTCGGCCTCCCAAAGTGCAGGAATTATAGGCATGAGCCACCACGTCCGGTCACTTTTAGTTTTAGACTCATGTTTACCTTTCAAGGGTTTCTGGCATCCCACAAATATCCTAAGACTTGAAAGTGTGAAGGGGATGACAAGCCCTGATTTTGTTCCTTTTCACAGATCAGGTGACTGGGGCCCTCACACATTCAGCGTCTTGGCAAAATCACCTATGGAGTAGGGGAAAACCTGATGGGTACTTTACTCAGAGCTCTTTTTTCCCCACTTAAAACCGTTAACATTCCAAAACAGTGCAGACACCAGTGGGGCCCAACCACTTTGCAAGCGAGTGAGCGAGACAAGTGCCCCAGTCATCTCAGGATGCCATCCGCTGGGTGGCTTGTCAGCAACAGAAATTCACTTCTCACCAATCTGGAGACTGCAGTGCCAAGATCAGGGTGCCAGCATGGTTGGGTTCTGGTGAAGGCCCTCCTTGGGGGATACTTCCAGGGGTTGCAGAGGGCCAACTTTTCACGGTAGCCTCGCAGGGTACAAGCAAAAGGGAGAACTCTCTGAGGCCTGTTTTGAGCTCTCAGAGGCAGTAACCCCATCCACGGCTGCTCCCCTCTCACCACCGCATCACCTCCCAAAGGCCCCAGCTCCTACCACCATCACCTTGAGAGAAATATGAATCTGTGGGACACAATCATTCAGTCCATTACAACAAGTTACATCCAAACAAAACTCTAAGGATGGGCTCGTGCACTTTGGAAGGCCAAGACCAGAGGATTGCTTGAGCCCAGGAGTTCGAGACCAGCCTGGACAACATGGCAAAACCCTGTCTTTACAAAGAATCCAACAGATTCACTTGGCATGGTGGCTTGTGCCTGCGGTCCCAGCTACTCAGGAGGCTAAGGCAGGAGGATAGCTTGAGCCCAGGAGGTCGAGGCTGCAGTGGGTTATGATCGTGCCACTGCACGCCGGCCTGAGCAACAGAGCAAGATCTTGTCTTAAGAAAAAAAAAGAAAAAACAGTAATAGGCCCAGCGGCCCAGCACAGTGGCTCACGCCTGTAATTTCATCACTTTGGGAGGCCAAGGTGGGCAGATCATGAGGTCAGGAAATCAAGACCATCCTGGTCAACATGGTGAAACCCCGTCTCTACTAAAATACAAAAATCAGCTGGTTGTGCTGGCGCGTGCCTATAATCCCAGCTGCTCGGGAGGCTGAGGAGGGGAATCGCTTGAACCTCAGAGGCACAGGTTGCAGTGAGCCGAGATCATGCCACTGTACTTCAGCCTGTCGACAGACTAAGACTCTATCTAAAAAATAATAATAATAATAATTAAACTGTACTCAGGGTCCACCCAAGGACTAATGTGCTTTCTGGCATTCCTTGCTGGGTCTCCCACACCTGACTCCTTCCCTTCTGATGAGTCTCTGGGTGACACTTCGTGGCTCCTGGCATCCTCTCCTGATTCAAAATCTTAGGCCGCTCTCCTCCTTTATCTGTCCGCCTAGATCCTGACCTATGGCCCTCACAGCTGAACTCTGGCCTTGGTGGGTCTATTCCCTGGAGCTCAGTGGCCAGCTCCTTCTCCAACATGGCTGCCTCTTCTAAGAAAGTCAGTAATTCCAAAATCAAGCCCTACAAGGCCCCCCTAAGTAAGGTAGCACTAAGGGTCCCCCGTGACTGGTTTTCTACCCCTATTTCCTGGGACAGGGCACAGCCTCCTACCTGCACCTACCTCAGCCTCTCAAGTGCAGTTTAAGTTACATATAACTTGACCGAATGCATTCATACATTTATTCAGCCACTGACTCAGCAAACCTTCATTGTCTGGCATGGTCAAGGCCTGGTGCTAGACCCTGGGGACACAAGAATGAATGAAACAAAACACAAGCAGAAAGGCAGAAACAGTGCCTATCTTCCAACAGTCTGCAAACCAGGAAAGAGAGAAAAGCACATGTTTGGATTGAAATGTCATTCCAGGAGTGTGTAGGCTCAAGCAGGTGTGCCCAATCTTTTTGCTTCCCTGGGCCACATTGGAAGAATTGTCTTGAGCTACACATAAAATGCACTGACACGAATGACAGCCAATGAGCTAAATTTAAAAATTACAAAAAATTTTCATAATCTTTTAAAAGTTTACAAGTTTGTATTGGGCCTTATTCAAAGCCATCCTGGGCTGCGATGTGGACAAGCTTAGTGTAGAGGAACAGAAAGAGAGAGAAAGGCAAGAGAGAGGCAAAGAAATAAAGGAAGAGATGAGAGAAAGAGGGAGAGAAAGATGGAGGGAGAGGGACAGAGGAGACAAAGGGAGGGAGAGAAGAGGAAGAAAAAGAATCAAAAAGGCGGAAGGAGGGAGGTAGAGATGTAGAGAGAGGGAGGAAAGAAAGAGAAAGAGACAAATAGTGAGAGAGAAAGGGAGAGAGGGAGGCAGAGAGAGAGAGAGAGATGAGAGAGCAGGAAAGAGAGAGAGAGAGGTGTCCAGAATGCCTAGCTCTCAGCTCCAGGCTATCTGAACATTCAATATCACAAGCACCTTAGTGGGGGAGGGGGAACCATCAGTAGTATTATCATTTAGACAAGAATACTGAGGGCAGAGAATTTAATTTGTCCAAGTTTCCTCAGCTGATGAAATCAGGATTACAGCCCAGATGTCTGACCCCAAAGCCTTAAGCTCTCCCCTTTATTAACGAGGTAATTGACTTGCCATTCGACTGAAGCCTGCCTCACACTCTCTCTCCACTGCAGAGCTGTCTCCACCCTGACCCACTGCTCACCTTCTCCCAGTCCCTCACCTTGTGCTGGTCATCATCAGACACTTGGGCTGGGTGACGGAGAATGGGGGAGAAAGAGGAGGGTGAGAAGAGGAAAAGACTCTCCTGCTGTCTACAGACCCTACAGGCAGGGACAGAGGTAGGGAGCGGCCAGGGGTAGGGACCTGAAAGGGACCACCTCTTCATTCATCCATCCATCCATTCATCCATCATTCATTGAGATGGAATCTCGCTCTGTCATCCAGCCTGGAGTATAGTGACGCAATCTCGGCTCACTGCAACCTCTGCCTCCCAGGCTCAAGTGATTCTCTTGTCTCAGCTACCCAAGTAGCTGGGAATACAGGCACACACCACCATGCCCAGCTCATGTTATTATTTTTAGTAGAGATGGGATTTCACCATATTGCTCAGGTTGGTCTCAAACTCCTGACCTCAGGTGATCCACATACCTCAGCCTCCCAAAGTGCTGGGATTACAGGTGTAAGCCACCATGCCGGGCCTATAAGGTATATTGCACTGTTAATCTTGTTGAAGTTTATTGATTCCACACATGCATTGAGTGCTTAGTAGGTGCTAGTTATTGTGCAGGTAACTGAGATACAAAAGACCAAAAAATAAAAAGATGCTGTAAAGTGCTCCCATTTGCCAGGGAGATGACCAGCTCCCTCAGGGTAAGTCCGGTGATCCTTGCAGTGTGAGTGGGGAACAAATGAATTCTGCCGTGGGTGTCCTAGGAGGCTGAATAGAGTGAGGGTCTCCTAGTTGACAAAGGTTAGCCATAGAGAGAAAAGATGCGGAGAGGGCTTCCCGGCTGGAGGAACAGCAAGAGCAAAGCTCAGAGGCCCGCAGGAGCGGAGCGTTGTGGGAAATGGCCTTGTGTCTGCAGCAGGGGCTGGAGGCTGGAGTGGAGAGCACGGAGAAAATGTGACCAAATAAAACAATGCTTTGACGGCCTCACTCAGGATTCTGGACTTTACCTAAGTCTGATGGCAGTTGAAAGCCATCAGGAGATTTTAAGCAGGAAAGCAACGTGATCAGATTGGGGTTTGAGAAAGACGGTTCTCTCCGCAAGTGCAAAAAAGATGGATTGAGGTGGGGAGAAGCTGGTGTGACAGCCAAGATAAATCAGAGCATCTGCAGTCTTCTCCATCTTCCTGCATAGACCCTGAAATGTGTCTTTAATGGATTCTTTAAATTTCCACACAAGGATAACAACCTAGTAAAAATTATAGCATCTGTTTCCACCAATTTAAACTCCATTATCATAACAGTCCAGGGTAATATGTGTTATGATTTCAGACAAAGAGGTTACCATTGATACACAGGGCAGGTCATGCAGCTCAGGGATGGGAGACGCTCAAGGTTGCAGCTGTAACACAGACCCGACAGCGGAAGTGGGGCGTTTTGTCAGAATGACCTTCCGTCCTTGCTTCTTTGGGACATCCCTCCCACTCCAAAAGTGCCCCCTTAAGGCTAATGTTCTTGCTGATTCTGACTGTTCATGCAAAGCGTATTTCCAGCTACAGTGCTTAAGTATTACGATAGCTGCTTTTTTGGTTTTTGTCTTTTGTTCGGAGGCAACTGAAATGTATCACAGTAATGCTTGCAGAACATCGTATTTTCTCTTTCTACCTTATTGCCACGTCTATTGAAACTTTTTTTTTTTTTTTTTTTTTTTTTTTTTTTTTTTTTTTTTTTTTTTTTTTTTTTTTTTTTTTTTTTTTTGTAGATAGAGTCTTGCTTTTGTCATCCAGCCTGGAGTGCAATGGCAGAATCTCAGCTCACTGCAACCTCTGCCTCCCATATTCAAGCAATTCTCCAGCCTCAGTCTCCCAAATAGCTAGGATTACAGGTGCCCACCACCACACCTGGCTAATTTTTGTATTTTTATTAGAGACCGGGTTTTACCACATTGGCCAGGCTGGTCACGAACTCCTGACCTCAGGTGATCCACCCTGCTTAGCCTTCCAAAGTGCTGGGATTACAGGTGTGAGCCACCACACCTGGCTTTGCAGCTATTTCTCTCTTTTTTTTTTTTGAGATGGAATTTTGCTGTCTGCCAAGTTTGAGTGCAGTGCTGCGGTCTCGGCTCATTGCAACCTCTACCACCTGTATTCAAGAGATTCTCCACTTTGCAGCTATTTCTATAGCCACCCTTCACATGCTTACCTCTGGTTTGACATCTACTACTCTCCATTGTGCCCCTGACTTGCTGACTTTTGTGATTATTCCTTTTACAATATGCCTCCCACTATGAGAGTTCTCCGAGAAAAAGAGCCCACATAGTCATAGAGGAGGCAATTTATTATGAGAACTGGCTCACATGATTCTGGAGGCTGTGATGTCCCATGATCTGCCAGCTGTAAGCTGAAAACCCAGGAGAGCCAGTAGCATAATTCAGTCCAAGTCCCAAGGCCTGAGGCCTGGGGGAGCCATGGCTGTGAGTCCTAGAGTCTGAAGGAACAAAAATCAGGAGCTCCAACATCCAAGGGCAAAAGAAGATGGATGTCCCAGGTCAGAAAGCGAGTAAATTCCCCCTTCTGCTTTTAAACCCTCAAGAGAATGGATGAGGCCCACGTTGGTGAGAGTGGTCTTCACTCCATCTACTGATTCGAATGCTACTCTCTTCTGGAAACACCCTCACAGACACACTCAGAATCAATGGTTTGCTAGCTATCTGGACATTGTTTAGCCCAGCTGAGTTGACACATACAATTAACTGTCACATTCTCCTACCCAAGTCTTCCTTTCTATGGCTTAAACAGTGTGGCCCCAATAGATCCCCAGTGTCCATGGATGGTCCCATGTTCCAAGCTTGACCAATTTGCCTACTTTCTCCCACACAGTGGCCACTCAGGAACAGGCAGTTGACCGTAATTAGGCCAATAATACCCATTCCTGAGATTTCTGGAGATACTGAGAAAGAGATGCTCCCTTTCCTGAAGCTGCAAGCTTTAAAACCATGAGCTGTCAGGGGCTCTACATGGAACTGAGAAGGAAGCACATCTCCAGAGATGCGTGGCTGAGACAGGAGGAAGGACAAAGGAGAATCTCAGGAATTGTTCAAGCGCTGGGGCGCCTGAAATCCTGATATAAAGACATAAATGTACTACAAAAAAAAAGCTGTAGACATTTCTAGACATTCTACTGGGAAAAAAAAATTAAAAACTTTAAAAAATGTATGGCAATCCATATTATGGCATAAAGCCCTAATTTAATATTAGTAATTAATTACAGTATTACATCTTGAATCCAATGAATAGATTTAGATCTCCGTAAATCGGATATAAAATCATTTAACATGATTTGACAACCCCATGCCTCAGCAACTAATTAATTTTGTTACAGCCCACCAATCCATAAGCACAAGCCTAACCCTAACTGAAAATCACATGGCGCCTCCACATGGCACCTCCACAGCTATCCATGAGCTGTGCCCTGAAATTTCCAGAAAGCCTGTGTGCCCTTGTTACTGTGGCACTGCAGACAGTGCAGGTGCCGAGTGCTTCAGGATGACCAGCCTCTGCAGTCTCAGCCTCTGCCGGCCCCACTTCTTTGGTAACTCCATTCTTCCTCACTCCCCCCCCTCACCACCACCTGTCCCCCACTGTGTGTCTCTAATGGTCAAGGCCTTCGCTGACATTGTCAACTTTTGGAATTTTTCCACAGCACAAGTCAGAGGAGAGCAAAGTGAGAAGCATTTCAGACACATGGGCATTTGAGCTAGGGCTTGTTCTTGCTTGCCTGCACACTCCCAAAATTAATGTGAGCAAAGGCTTTTCAGAGCAAGGGGAGAATGTGGAAGAGACAACCAGAAGGAAAAGGAAATTATCCACTGCAGAGCACAGAGGGGGATACACCTGCCCCAGGAAGAGAAGTGAAGCCCAGAGAGCAAGAGAACACTCCTTCTATAGGAAAAATTCACCATCCCCTTTGCAAATCATCTAGAGGACTTTTTGGTTTACAAAGTACTGAGACACTGGGCTTACGCCATGGCTTCAAAGATGGAAATTCTAGAAGCAACACTAAGAGTCATAGTATCTTATACAGATGCACAGAAGTACAAACATATCAGCTTTCAAAACCACAAATGCAGCCTCTGAACTTTGATGTTTAGCAACACTTCTGCTATTAAGATGATCACACTGAATATAGTGCGGAGCTTGGAGTACAGGGGCCCGAGAAGCAGGTTTTATTCCAGCTCCACAGGCCTTTTCTAAGTGCAAATCTGAAACTTCCATTTCTCTACTGGATGACACATTCCCGGAGAGCAGGGACAATATTCTGTCCATTTTTATAATCTGACCCTCTCCCCACCCACTCCAGACCTTCAACTCTACAGCCCCTAGCCCAGCACATAACACAGGGTTTTTATGAGTCTTAATGAATCAATATTTTTAATTATCTCAGAAAATAAAATTTGTGCTTACAAATTTTACTTTTTGAGGTATGGCAGGTTTAGCAGAAAGAAAGAAAATGCACCTTTGTAGAGACCAATTATTATAAACCATTAATAGTTTTACAGTTCAGTCCATGAACTTTGAGCCGATAATGCAGCTGCAACAATTTTGCAATGCATTTGAAATACCCACAATTCAACAAAACTAAAGGAAAATTTACTATGGAAGAGTGTATAATGCAATCATCAGTTAAAAACTATCAAATTAGAAAATGTCTTGAATAAAGGATGAATTTTTGTGAAGATACTGAAAAGGACTTGCAAATCTTAAAGAATGACTCTATTTTGTCAAATATTTTAAAAATAAGACTTCACTTTCCCTTTATGTAAGTATTTTAGACTATGGATTCTCAAACCTATCAGCCACGATTATGGGTGCTTTCTAATCAAACATGAAATGAAGAAAGGAAAAGAGAGAATTCTCAGAAATAAATGAACAAGAGCTAGGAGAGCTTTTAAAGAAGGAAGCAGGTAACAGATGTTGTGTGAGAATGTGTAAGAACGTGACTGCATCAGAATTAACTGTGCTTTGAGGTCTCAAAGGGAGAGGAGAAACTGGGTGGGGAATTTCTCTCAAACCAACAACCAGTTACCAATAATGTCCAGAGGGGCCAAGCCAGGGCTAATGAGTCTCTGTGCAGAGGCAGAAACGGGTGAAGAGCACATAAGCCTCAAGTCTCAGGAAGGTTTGCGGAGGAAAAGGTTGAACATGAATTACACACGTGGAGTGTATGTTTACAAAGTAGGAAGCAGTCTTGTCCCATCCTCAGCTTCCAGGGTTCAGGGGGACCACACCTCTCCCTGATCCCAGGAGGGAGCACGTGACACTTCCTGGAGTATAATCACCAGGTCAGGAGCTGGCAAATGGTCCCAGCCCTAGCACTGGGAGACGACCTCCCAAACTCTTCCAGAGTTCTGTGGAAGAAATATTCTCTTTCTCCTGTGGTTAATTTTGGTGTGATGTAAACTCACACTGCTGGTGGCTGTTTTAGAAACCACGTGGGGAAACCTTGCCTAAAAATACAGATAATCTAGAGGAAAGAGGACGTGACAGAAAAGGCCAGTCTCACTCACGTTTGCGGTACTAGATCCAGGAGTTCCTAAATACAGCGGTATCTCTCAGTTCCTAATGACGTGTGCTAGAAAATTCCCCTCTCCATGCTTATGTCATTTGAACTCGGATTCTTCTACTTACAGTAAGAATGTCCAGCGGGGCACAGTGGCTCACACCTGTAATCCCAGCATTTTGGGAAGCCAAGGAAGGTAGATCACGAGGTCAAGAGATTGAGACTAGCCTGGCCAACATGGGGAAACCCCATCTCTACTAAAAATACAAAAATTTAGCTGGGTGTGGTGGAGCGTGCCTGGAGTCCCAGCTACTCAGGAGGCTGGAGCAGGAGAACCCCTTGAACCTGGGAGTTAGAGGTTGCAGTGAGCTGAGATTGCACCATTGCACTCCAGCCGGGGCAACAAAGCAAGACTCCATTTCAAAAAAAAAAAAAATCAGTAAGAATGTCCTACTCATATAAGGACATTCTGAGTTTGGATGTCTATATTTAAAAGAATGTCTATGAGACAAATTAATTTCCTTTCTTAATCTTTATGTTATTTATTTATTTTACTTAGAGACCCATGTGATAGTACAAATTAAGTTCTTAGATGGAAGAGAAAAGAATCCAGAGGGAAGAGCACCTAATACATTGCCTGACACACATAAAGAATTCTCAGAGTTTATTGAACAAAGTAAATATGTGGAAAGGGACAAAAAGCCATATGATTTCAATGCAGAAGATGGAAAAATGCTACAGCTTCTAAAGAAGAGACTTACTCAGCAAAGTCTATATTCCACTGGGCTTGATGGCTCATGCCTTTAATCTCAGCACTTTGGGAGGCCAAGGAGGGTGGATCATTTGAGGTCAGGAGTTCAAGACCAGCCTGGCCAAAATGGCAAAACCCTGTCTCTACTAAAAAACAAAAATTAGGTGATAGTGGTGCATGCCTATAATCCCAGCTACTCAGGAGGCTGAAGCTGGAGACTCATTTGAGCCTGGAAGATGGAGGTTACGCTGAGCCAAGATTACATCACTGTACTCCAGTATGGTCAACAGAGTGAGATCCTGTCTCAAAAGGAAAAAAAAAAGACAGAAAGAAAGAAAAGAAAAAAGAAAACAATCTACATTCAACTAAAAGTGGTTATGTTAGATTTCTTGGGTATAAAATGGCAGCAGAGCAGGGAAGAAGGTCAAAGTCCTGCTAAGGAGAAGGCGAGTTTTTTGGGGTTTGACCTGAACCATGGTCATCTGAACACCTTCACCTCCAATATCTAGCAGACCACTGTCTGTTTCAGCAGCTCCTTTCTCTCCTTTCCGAGATAAATGACCCCAACCAAGTTCCAAGTTCCTGAGTGCCCATGAGTTGATTCTCTGCAGTTCTTTCCTCTTGGAGGAATCACAACCCCTTCCGAGATGCTGCTGTCAGATGAGAGCCCACTGTTCTCCAGGAGGCCAAATGCGTGATCAGTGTCACTAGCTGTTTCCACTTTGAATTTCTGGAGCAACTGAGTAACTTCAAATGGAGGATACTCTCCAGCTTCTGTTTCCCAATGCATCATCATTGTATACACTCTACATTCTTTTGCTTTAAAATTCAATCACACTTAGCCACGCACATTGGTGGGTACCTGTAATCCCATCTACTCAGGAGGCTGAGGCAGGAGAATCACTTGAACCAGGGAGACAGAAGTTGCTGAGCCAAGATCACGCCATTGCACTCCAGCCTGGGCAACAGTGTGAGACTCCATCTCAAAAAAAAAAAAAAAAATCAATGACAGTCTCTGTGAGGTGAGGTCAAGATTCTAACACTGAATGACACTGTTTGAAATGATGATCAGTTTCTTTGGCATAAACTACCAGGACAGATTCAGAAGTTTATTTTTTTCTCTTTTTTTCGTAGAGACGGGTATTTCGTACCGAAGAAACTCAGTTAAAACATACTGTGACCCTACGTAGCATGCAAAAATGTTCTATGTTTAATATTCCAATAAAATAATTTTATGTGACATTTCAAGTTTATTATTATTAATATACTTTAAGTTCTGGGGTACATGTGCAGATCATGCAGGATTGTTAATAGGCACACACATGCCATGGTGGTTTGCTGCATCCATCCCCCTGTCATCTACACTGGGTATTTCTCCTAATGTTATCCCTCCCCAATGCCCCCACCCTCTGCTATCCCTCCCCTAGCTCCCCACCCCACAACAGGCCCCAGTGTGTGATGTTCCCCTCCCTGTGTCCATGTGTTCTAATTGTTCAACACCCACTTATGACTGATAACATGAGGTATGTGGTTTTCTGTTCTTGTGTCAGTTTGCTGAGAATGAGGGTTTCCAGCTTCATCCATGTACCTGCAAAGGACATGAACTCATCCTTTTTTGTGGCTGCATCATATTCCATGGTGTATATGTGC
>PVKP010024703.1:0-34625 GCA_004027715.1 Plecturocebus donacophilus
ATGAAATTCTAGGTTGAAAGTTCTTTTCTTTAAGGATGTTGAATGTTGGCCCCCACTCTCTTCTGGCTTGTAGGGTTTCTGCTGAGAGATCTGCTGTGAGTCTGATGGGCTTCCCTTTGTGGGTAACCCGAACCTTCTCTCTGGCTGCCCTTAGCATTTTCTCCTTCATTTCAACCCTGGTGAATCTGACGATTCTGTGTCTTGGAGTTGCTCTTCTTGGGGAATATCTTTGTGGTGTTCTCTGTATTTCCTGGACTTGAATATTGGCCTGCCTTGCTAGATTGGGGAAGTTTTCCTGGATAATGTCCTGAAGAGTATTTTCCAGCTTGGATTCATTCTCTTCTTCACATTTAGGTACACCTATCAAACGTAGATTAGGTCTTTTCACATAGTCCCATATTTCTTGGAGACTTTGTTCATTCCTTTTTACTCTTTTTTCTGTCATCTTGCCTTCTCGTTTTATTTCATTGAGTTGATCTTCGACCTCTGATATCCTTTCTTCTGCTTGGTCAATTCAGCTGTTGAAACTTGTGCATGCTTCGCGAAGTTCTTGTGTTGTGTTTTTCAGCTCCATCAATTCACTTATATTCTTCTCTAAGTTGTCCATTCTCATTAGCATTTCGTTAAATCTTCTTTCAAGGTTCTTAGTTTCTTTGCATTGGATTAGAACATGTTCTTTTAGCTCACAGAAGTTTCTTATTATCCACCTTCTGAAGCCTGATTCTGTGAGTTCGTCACACTCATCCTCCATCAAGCCTTGTTCTCTTGCTGATGAGGAGCTGCGATCCCTGGTAGGAAGAGAGGCATTCTGATTTCGGGTGTTCTCAGCCTTTTTGCACTGGTTTCTTCCCATCTTTTTGGATTTATCCACCTGTCCTCTTTGTAATTGCCGACTTTCAGATTGGGTCTCTGAGTGGACGTCCAGCTTGTTGGTGATAAAGTTTTTTCTGTTTCTTAGTGTTCCTTCGGGGGGCGCCCCTTCCCCATAGAGCTAGGTCTTCCTGGGTTCAGCTGTGCTTGTTCTCGGTCCTCAGCGCTTCCAATTGCTGTTCTCCTTGTGGGGATGGGACCAGCGGAGCCCGACTAGAAGGGCACCCAGTCCCGTATACTCCGCACCGAGAAGCGCCGCGCCAGCCAAAAGAGTCACGCTGCCGACCCGTGTGGCTCCTTCACCGGGAATCTCCCAGTTTGTGGGCATCAAAAATTCGTCTGCAATTGTGGCATCCACTTGCTCTCTGCGCTTTCACTGGGAGCTGCAATCCTGAGCTGCTGCTACATGGCCATCTTGGATCTCTCTCCTTGCATAACTTTTATGATAGTATTAGGTTGGTGTAAATGTAATCATGGTTTTTACCATTGAAAGTAATGGCAAAAGTCACGATTACATTTGCACCAACCTAATATAGTATTATAATTATTCTATTTTAATTACTGTTCTTATTAATCTCTTACTGTGCATAATTTATAAATTAAACTGTTACATTGTGGGAAGTAGAAAAGTTCCTTTTTAAAGCTTCCTTTCTTGTTGAAGAATAAGTGTGCTAATAACTTTGCTAAGCCCTATCCTATGTCACTGTTAGACATGCTTACAGGCACGTAGTACATTCTGTGTCCTTGTACTTTAACCAAGATATCTGTGCTGGATGTGCTCACAGTCATGGCCCAGCTCTCCACTGCTTTTACCTGTTTAGAAAAGTTATTAGCTAATCAGGTTTTAGTTTAAACTGTGAGGTCTGGCTCCAGCCAATGGAGATCAGACACTGAAGTAAGGACGACCCCAAATGTGTAAGGAACAAATTTGTGTGTTTTCCTTTGTTCTTTGTACTCTCGTGGCACAATGGCTAGTGAGAGTACCCTTCCTGCAGTCCAGGAAGTAAAAATGGCAATGCTGAAAAAACCTTTGTCTCAGTGCTAATTTTACTTCTCAGCACAGAGCATCTATTTCCAACATACATGTATGTATTTATGTATGTATAGGAGTAAACCTAGTCTCTGTAGGGTTTGGTACTATCTGTGGTTTCCAACATTCATTGGGAATCTT
Organism: Plecturocebus donacophilus; assembly: GCA_004027715.1. Classification (NCBI taxonomy): domain Eukaryota; kingdom Metazoa; phylum Chordata; class Mammalia; order Primates; family Pitheciidae; genus Plecturocebus; species Plecturocebus donacophilus. Next base: position 2,042 of record PVKP010024703.1, read on the forward strand.
GGAACATATCTCCCATGGATAAAGGAGGTCTACAGTATACACAACTTATTTACCATTTCCTTCTAAATAAGTATGTCAATTATGTTCCATATTCCCCATAAAGTAGAACAAGTAAATAACATTTGTATAACTTTAGGCTTTCCTTACTTTGTTTCACATGATTCTGGCAACTCAGTTAAGATAGCTTTGGGTTTTCCCCCTTTTCACAGTTGAGGAAAGAGAAGCTCAGGGAGTAAGCAAGCCACAGCATGATGACCTGAGCCAGCATTTCCAGTGCTTCTAGATTCCACTGACTTTGCATATGTTGGTGCTGACAGATTTTTACTTTTAGAACCTAACTGCCCAGTCACTGCTACCAGTGACCCAAGTGTCTATGTAAATAAGCAGAGCTCTCTGGCTTTATGAGTAAAGGAACTGCACAGTTATCTACCTGGGTTAATTTGAAGAATCAGGACAAGGCTTTTACGCCGGTAAATAGCTCATCCATCAGGGTCTGTAATTCCCCCATCAGAAAGGCATGTCTCTGAGTTTTGGTGACCTTTTGGTCTTTAAGAGGTCCTTATTGAAATGTCTAGGTTATTGAGAAGGGCGACTGCATAAGCAAGGTTTTGCTAACCCCAGTAATAGGATTGCTTTCCACTGCTTGATATTAGTGGCCTAAGCAGACATCTGTTGTTTTGTTTGCTCAGCCCTCCACCCTCACATAATGGAATTGCCTCTTCCTCCCAATGACACGGTTATTATGAAGGCAGTCACGTTAAAATAATGTGATCACTGGTGGTGATCTTTCTTGTGTCAGAATTGAGTCAGTTGAGACCTTTCCCGAGACTCTGTAATTGAGACAGAGACAAGTGCTTGCTTTCTTTCTCACGCATTAAAGGGCATTTTCACAGTCCATACAGAACACAAAAGCAGAAACTCTGCACCCACTGAATTGTAAAGATGAAAACTGAACTTGTCCTAAGAAACCAGCAAACGCACAAATTTGGACTTTTCAAAGGCCGTGGAAGTATCAAATAAATGTTAGTAATTGCAGTCATATCACCATAACCCGTGCACGTCGAATTTATCTTTCCCTAATAAACACCTATCGAGACACTCCTGTGCCATGCCCTGAAGACACAAATGAAATCATCCTTTCCTCAGGAAGCTCGCAGGCTGGTGAGAGAGCCAGACAGGCAGACAAATTATTTCAACGCATATGTGCAGCCCTCTGAGGATGATAAATGTGTTAGGTACCGTAACCAAGGAAAGCACAGCCATGAAAGAAGGCAGGAGTGAGCGGGAGGTCAGGTGGACTTCAGGGAGGAGTGAAGTTCTGAGGGGTTCCTGCTGGCTGTGGGGGAGTTTCCCCATGCAAAGATTCTGGGTGTGTGGACAGAGTCTGGCATGTACAATGATTCCTGTAAGGAGAGTAGGATGTACAAGGGTGGGGAGGAGTGAAAGAGTGTGGTGTTCAGGGTGTGCCTCACAGTCTGCGGAGTTGAATCAATTGCAGGGTTCGTGGCAGGGAATAGGAGGCACGGAGACTCATGGTCTGGGCTAGTGGAGCCTGTGCTGTGTGTGAGGACGATTACTTTGAAAGCAAAGAGGCAGCAGGCAGAGAATGAGGAGTCCTGTGCACAGGTTCTAAGGCAAGACAGCTCTGATGCCCTGTAGCCGTGTGCTCTCAGCAAGCGGGTGCAGGTGCCCCTTTCTACACTGCAATTCCCTCATCTCCAAATGAGCACTCATGCAGTCTAAGTGCACACAAAACCCTCATGCCCCAAAGGCTCCTTGAGAGAATTGAATGCCATGTCTTTAAAGCACTTAACACAGAGCCTGACAAATGTGCTGACAGCTTACTACAGGATAAATACTGTTAATAATTTGAGCAGCAGTGGGTTGATGTGCCCAAAAGGAAATAAAGAAGCTTAGGGTATATCTAGGATTAACCAAGGAGGAAAAGACTATGACCTCCCCTGGAGAGACGGCTTAGAGATCCTGTTCACTGGACACCACTTTGAGTACAGATGCTCCTTGACTTACGGTGAGATTATGTCCTGATAAACCCATTGTAAGGTGAATGTATAGTTAAACTGAAAATGCATTTAATACATTTAACCTATCTAATATCATAGCTTAGCCGAGCTTACCTTCAATCTGATCTGAACACTTAGGTTATTTTACAGTTGGGCAAAATCATCTAACACAAAATCTATTTTATAATAAAGTGTTGAATATCTCATATAATTTAATGAATACAATACTGAAATGAAAAACAGGATGGTGTATGGGTGCCTGAAGTATGTTTCTACTAAATGCATGTCACTTTTGCATCATTGCAAAGTTGAAAAATCATAGGTCAAGCCATCAAAAGTCAGGCACTGTCCGTAGTCACTGCTAATAATCCAGAAAATGTGTTTCTAAGTGGCTGGGTATGAAGAAAAAATAACAATTAGAAAAAGCTTTACCAAAATACTTTTCATTGATATTCTATGTAAAACAGGATAGAAAACCAAAGACATCACCCTGGGCAACATGGCAAAACCCGTCTCTACAAAAAAAAAAAAAAAAATAGCTGGGTGTGGTGGCACACATCTGTAGTCCCAGCTATTTAGGAGGCTGAAGTAGGAGGATCGCTTGGGTCTGGGAGGTCGAGGCTGCAGTGAGCTGTGATTAGACCACTGCACTCCAGCCTGTGCTACAGAGTGAGACCCTGTCTGAAAGAAATGAACAACAACAACAAAAAGAAAACCAAAAACGGTACAAAGGAAGTTAAGATCCATCTTGATCACATTGCTTTGGGCTTCAGATACACAAGGGAAAAAAACCAAGATTTTCTTTTTTCTCTCATAACTTCACAGAAGATCATGTTAGCCTTTGATGCAGATGTGTTTAGCTGATTAAAGAGTTTGCAAAATGTGGGGACTTTTTCACTTTGTCAGATTTGCAAGCAACCTGGAAAGATTTATGCCCTGGAAAGTAGTGTGGGCGTTTTCGTTGTGGGATACTTTCTAGAGGCTGAAATATTAAATCCATTCACTTATAAGCAAACACAGTGTCTACAAGATGCCAAAACATCCAAGCATGTGTTCATCAATTAGATGACAGAGGGATATTTGGCCAATGAATCAAAGTATTGTTTTTACATGATGCCAAACATCTGGAGATTTGGAAGCAGCTGTTCGGTATCTTGTGGACTAAATGGAAGCACTATTGTACCAGTGTGGCCTGAGATCGCCTTCTGTCCAATCTGCTCACTGACCCTAAGATCCAGTCCCAAGAACGCTGTTGACCAAACAGGGCCAGTACTGGTTTGGGCCAAGATCAGGCAGTAAAATGGATGGAAACAGAATTCCTCACTGGGATGCAGGTTTGAGGTATAGGCATGGAAGAGATTTATTAGGGAGACCAAACCTTCTAAATGCAGCAGTTCATGAAACCACAGTGCACTGGAATAAGACAGGAAGTAGTGTGGAAATCAGGGTCAGAAGGGTACCTCCTCAGACAAAGGCACTTGGCGGAGGAGGCTGTATCAGGAGCTCACACTTGGCTGTATTTTCATTATTCGCCGAGTTAACAGCATGGTGTAGTAGGAAGCATAGGACGAAGATGTAAAGGACCTAAGCTCTGCTCCTGGCTCCATCACCAGGTTGCACATGACCATGAGCGAATGCAAATGTTCTGATACTCAGCATTGTTTTTTTCTATCTTTCTTTCTTTCTTTTTTTTTTTTTTTGAGATGGAATCTTGTTCTGCCTCCCAGGCTGGAGTGCAATAGCACTACGGCTCACTCCAGCCTCAACCTTCCAGGCTTAAGGAAACCTCCCACCTCAGCCTTCCTAGTAGTGGAGACTACAGGTATACACCACCATGTCTGGCTAATTTTTTTGCATTTTTTGTAGGGATGGGGTCTCACCATGTTGCCTAGTTTGGTCTTGAACTCCTGGGTGCAAGTGATTCACTGGTCTCGGCCTACTAGAGTTCTGGAATGACAAACATGAGCTGCCTCGCCCAGCCAACGCAGCGTTCTAATAGGTAAAATAGAGAGTGTCATAACTATCTCACGGAGATGCTGAGAAGCTTGAATGAGATTATCAACATGCTTCATAAATGGCTAAATGATATCAAATGTAAATTATCATTAATAGTTCTTATAGTCCCACTCTTGATACGTAAAACTGAAATGATGAACTAATAAAATCATGGGGAGACTACAGAAAGAATGTTTCAGAGAGTTCTTGGTGAGAATGGGTTTCTTGAAAGCTACTGGGAAGTTTTAGTGAAGAAAACCTTAAGGTTTAGAGAAAAACAGATGTAGGTTTGAACTCCAGCTTTAGTGAAGTTTAGCAGTGGATCTTTGAGTTACTTTTTTATGCTTTGCTTTCCTGATTTGTAAAGGGGGCTAATAATAGTAGCTACCTCAAAGAACTGTTGAGGGTTAAGGAAATAATGCCAGCAAAGTGTCATACGTGGCTCACAGCAAATGCAAAGGTGCTGCTGGTATTACAATAAGTGAGCCTCCCGTCATTGAACGGGTTTAAGCAGAGGTGGAATCCCAACCCCTCCAAGACTTTGATGGTGTGTGAGGTCATTGAACAATATGACTTCTAAATTTCCTCCAAATTCAAAGTTTCTATGAGTTTCTCACATAAAAACACAATCATGGGAAATAAACCAAGAAATGAATTTGAACCTTGGAAAAGATCATTTCACTTGTGTGCAAAATGAGAAACTATATATGAATGTAACCTCAAAAACTATGAGAACACATGGCCATAGGGAGGGGAACATCACACACTAGGGTCTCTGAGGGGTGGGAGAGCTAGGGGAGGGATAGCAGGGAGTGCGAAGACTGGGGAGGGATAACATTAGGAGAAACACCTGATGTAGCTGACAGGAGGATGGATGCAGCAAACTGCCATGGTATGTGCATACTTATGTAAAAATCCTACACGATCTGCACATGTACCCCAGAACTTAAAGTATAATAATAATAATAATAATAATAATAATAAAATTTTTCAAAAGGAAAAAACAACAACCAAAAATAAACCCTATGCTCCAAAGCTATGCTCTTTTTACTGGCACTGAATCCAGCCTATTATTTAGCAAAACCCAACGCAAACAGCTAGTGAGCTTGTTCACAATGCCCCGGGCTTTGAAGTGTCAAGATTTCAACTTCTCCTGCTCTTGTTGGGTTGGCTCCAGTGCAAGATAAGGGACCAGAGGATCTTGTTGTCAAGTTAAAGAATGAAAACAGTAACAGCAGCTATCAATGTAATGGTACCATTAGTCCTCACTGAAGTTGTAATTGCTGGCAGACACATAAAGTTCTTTGGGGCAGAGCTATCAATGTTTCTCACTTTGCAAACAAAACACTATTCTTCCTATTAAACTCATCTTTTAGGAGAGAGGAAAGACAACTCAGCTTTGGACACTAAGCCAAGAGGAAGTACAACCCAGCTTTGGACGTTGAGCCCTTTTTGAACTAGAGAGAAAAAAAATTCTCACTAGCGAATGTAAATTTCTCTTTGTCAGAGGTAAAGTTAATTGAAAACCTCAATAAACACAAACAACTTTTAAATATTTTTCTTTGTGTATTCTTGACTTCACATTCATTTTTTGAGCACCATCTATGTGCTCAGGACATTGCTAAGCCTTTTGCATGCTCTGCTGGGCATTCTCCATTTGCTGTTCCAGATTTTTTCTCCTGCTCTGGCACAAGCTGACATTTTATGGGTGACATTATTTGAGGGCCACTGACTGGTTCATAGTGGAGGATGACTACGAGGCGGCAGCAGTTAGAAGGACAGGAGGTAAAAGAGGCTGCTTATTCACCCCCAGCCTGAGCTTCAGGTACTGAAACTTCAGGGCCTGTATTGGGCTGTTAGTAGCCCTGGGGTAGCTTATGACTCCTTGTGGCTTCCCTTAACCCTGCTCACACTTTTGTAACTAACCATTAAACAAATGGTCCTTTAGAGTGTGCCATCTGTTTTTTGTTTGTTTGGTTGTTTTGCCGGAACCTGACTGATGCATGTGATTATTTCTGATGGTTTATAGCCAGAAATGACATAGTCACTTTGAGGCCAAAGCAATAAAGAGCCAGTGTGGCTCCTCCATTTATCAGGAAGCAAAAGTGTCTAAGATGTTAGAGTTGCCATTTGGAAGAGTCCCAGGTCCTTGATCCCTTTTGGAGGAAAGCCATCTTTTCCTCCTATCTTCAACTATGACATAAGCAAGAAGTAAATTTTTGTCAGATTAAGCCACTGAAATATTGGGATTAATTTGTTTAATACAGCAGAGCCTATCTTATCCTGACTAATTCCCTCATATAATTTAATCCTTATAGGCTCCTTATGAAGTAGATACTTATATTCACCCTCATTTTATAGATGAGAAAACTGAGATGCAGAGAACTTAAGTAACTTGTGAACAGACCAGAAGGAACAGAGCTGTAGCCAAACTCAGGTCTTTCTGATACCAAAGCCCAAACTCTTAACAGAAGAAAGCATGGTTTTCCCCTAAACCACACTCCTTTATGTGGCATGGAAGGTATGTCTCTTCTTTATACTTAGGAAAATGCACTTGCTGTCAGTGAATCTTGCAAATGGCATGAAAGTAGGACAGGCATACTGGCCAGGCAAAGCAGTTGATCCAGCAAATGTTTACAGAACTGTCCTAAAGCCTAGAAACTCATGACTAGCCCTGTAATTTCCTTGCTTAGCTCCCCAACCCAGAAAAGAGGGCTATAGGAATTGTTTTCTTGCCTAAAGCCTATGACATTATCCCTGTGTGAGTATCATACTTTTCAATTTTCCTGTGATATAAAAACAGCCCTTCGGCCAGGCATGGTGGTTCATGCCTGTAATCCCAGCACTTTAGGGGGCCAAGGCAGGTGGATCACCTAAGGTCAGGAGTTTGAGACCAGCCTGGCCAATATGGTGAAACCATGTCTCTACTAAAAATACAAAAAATTAGCTGGGTGTGGTGGCATGCACCCACCTACTTGGGAGGCTGAGGCAGCAGAATCACTTGAACCCAGGAGGCAGAGGTTGTAATGAGCTGAGATTGCACCATTGCACTGTAGCCTGGGCGACAAGAGTGACATTCTGTCTCAAAGCAAACAAACAAACAAAAACAAAAAACAACAAAAACAAAGCACTTCTCTGTTCATTGCCCCTGTTGAGTACATTTCTTTAGAGAGACTGGGGGCTCATTTATAGCTATTTATTTTGAAGATAAATATGACTCAATGCACTTCATGCTACTATATTGTAGACTTTAAAATGGTAAGAATGGTAAATTTTATGTTATGTGTGTTTTACCACAATAGACTTTTGTGTACAGTCTTGGCTTTTGATTGATTAAGGTACAGAATTGTACCTTTGCCATGGATTATTTGCTTTGGAAAATGCATGTCCTGTGCATTTTCAAGGTTCCATTATCAGCTAGAGGAAACAGGCTTTGTCATTTGCAGGAAAAAATCATTGACTTTAGGTCAGATCAGTTCCTTGCATTCAACAATAATGACTGTGTTTTCTGTTGCCAAAGGAAATTCAGCTACACTATGACTTCTGAAATTTTGTGCATAGGAAGGAAAAGCCAAAGGGGTGCTTGGTGGCTCCAGCCGGAAATGTGACCTATTGAGCTTTCCTAAGGCAATGAGGTCAGAGAAGTCCTTTATCCTCCTAAGTTAGATATGCTAAGCCTCAGCAGTTTGTATTCTATGGTTTTGTTGAGGATGAACTGGAAGGCTCAAATTCTGACTCAAATGCTCTGTACATTTTCCCATAATTATTTGTACTGGTTCTTTCACTGAGCTTTCAATGAATCCAGAGTAGGACTTTGTGTATGGATATCCACATAGTTGTATGGAGATACACATAATTCTATCCTATTTATATTTCCTTTGCCATGACAATGGTTCTTGGAATAGAATGCAGAATTTACTTAGGAAAGGCCAACGGCCCTAATTAGAATAGTGTCTGAGCCAATACATATTTGCCTAGAATCCTTTAAAGAAGGGACTTGTTGAGTAAAGTGGGAGTTTGGGGTCAGATTCTCTGTGTGGTGTCTGAAGATAAAATACACAGAGAGGGAGGCTAGACTGAGGTGGCTTCCACATCTGTTATTTGCTCTCTATTTGGCCTATCCTTGTGTCGGTGGTCAATGTATTCAACAGACCATGCCAAGGGGTTGCCTTTTCCCCATTTTGTCCTTAGGGATGACATGTTTTAAAATAGTCATGAATTTCTATAAAGAGGATGAAAACTGTCAAGCCAGTATGAAACTCTTATTGTACAGCTTATGAGCTCCTTATCATCCACTAACTAACCCAGATCCGCTTCATACCCTTTTCTGCCCTGCTCGGTTCCCCAGGAACTCCACATGTATTACATCACGGGACTCCCTTGCAGATAGATTTGGCCAACCTTCTTCTTCTAGGGGAGAATGAGGTCAGGGTACTTCTCCCCTGCCACCTGCCTCCTTGCTTTGCTCCATGAGGGGCCAAGGATTTCCTCTAAGGCGACTTCAGCACCTGTTGTGTGGTCCCCCTCGATGGCCCCAGGTTTCACCAAGTTCCCATCCCTTCAGGCCCAGGCATGGGAATGACTTCCTGCTGTGCTTGTCCCTATGTGTTGCTAGACCCCCTTTGGGTCTCTTAAGCCTGCCTGTGGAAATAGTTCTATCCTGCAAATCTCTAAGTCTCGAGCTAGGCATGCTTTCTGCAGCCTGCAGAGGCCTTGGCTAAGGAGTTCTTAGTTCCAATGACCCTGGCCTTTTTGGGTCAGAATTCTCGATGCCATGAAGTTGTAACTGTATAACTTGGAGACTTGGGCCACTTTTAATGTTTTAGTATTGACAGTCCTATAGTTTGTGGCAGAGAAATTTTACTCTGAAAGAGATTATCTAACCCCTTGCTATCCAAAGTACGGCCTGTAGACGGGAAGCATTGGCCCTGCATGGGAAATGCAGATGCTGAGGCTCCACCTCAGACCTTCTAAGCCAGAGTCTGCATTTTAACAAGATTCCAGGCCACTAAGATGCATATTAACATTCTTTTTTCTTTTTTTTTTTTTTTAAGATGGAGTCTCACTTTGTTGCCAAACTGGAGTGCAGTGGCATGATCTCGGCTCACAGCAACCTCCGCCTCCCGGGTTCAAGAGATTCTCCTGCCTCAGCTTTCTGAGTAAGCTGGGACTACAGGCACGTGCCACCACGCCCAGATAATTTTTGTATTTTTAATGGAGATGGGGTTTTGCCATGTTGGCCAGGCTGATCTTGAACTCCTGACCTCAAGTGATCTGCCTGCCTTGGCCTTCCAAAGTGCTGGGATTACAGGTGTGAGCCACCGCGCCCCGCCAAGAGCCACATTAACATTTAAGAAGTGCTCATGAAACCCACAGATTACTGAGATCATTGAATGTTACTCCTCAGGAAGATCCTAGCTCTAAAAGGGCTATTTCAACAGGAGAGTGGGGCACTTTGTGAAGTAGTCCAGTGATTGCTTTGTGTACTCCAGGCTGATGAGAGCAGAAAATTGGGGTTATATCCCCTTTTAACACTTTTTTCTCTCAGGTATCTCAGGTAATCCTGTTCTGATTTCCTTCTTTAGCCTAACTCTAAAAAAACAACCTGACAGTCATTCACTCTAGAGTATAAATTAGTGGGAAGATCCGTTTTTTGTTCAATCAAAACCAAACATTTTTTATTTAAATGTCTACTATGCACCAAAGAGTATCATACAACAAGAAATGATAAACTAGCAGTGGAAAAAGAGAAAAGTAATGAGAAGAATCAAGAAATGTTTAAAAAGTACAATAGCCAAAATTGAGTAACTGATGACATGATACTAGGGTAGGACAGGAGTTGGGCTTGAAGGAAAGTGTGGAGATAAGCTATTTTCTGAACCTCTGACCTGTGTGGTTGGTGTTGGCAGCGATGCTCTGACATAAAGGAGATAAGCAGGATAGAAGCAGCAGCAAGTTTGGGAAGAGGATGACATACATACTGAACTAGACATTTAGTGAGCATTTAGATATATGAACCTGAAGCTTAGAAAATCAGTAAAAATGAGGAACTAACCAGGAAAGATATGATTGATCCAGAGCTGCAATGGGGGAGTAAGTGGCTTGTTCTTCTAGGTTCAAGTGTAGAATGAAGGAAAATGCCCTCCTAATGATCTGCAAGTTCGAGAGATCTCAGGTCAACTCTGCACCCTGTTCATCCCTCTTGGAGCACGTCCCAGGCACTCAGTGCTCTAATTATGCTAGGCGCTTCCTCCCACTGCACCACCTCCTGAGGATCCTCTCTCCTGCCAGGGTGAGAGGGGGTGTGGTTGCCCCAGCTCCCGTTCCTTGACTTTCCTGAATGCAGCACATACAACTTTGGTTTTTCACACCAATCCTTACAGGAAATAAGAGGATGAGAGATGTCAGAGCAAGAACCAAAGCAGTCTCTGCGTAGTAATTAGATCTTCTGAACAATTCAGCTTGGCACTTTTGCTGGACACCAAAAGTGCCACTTGGGAATTAAATGGGAACGGAAACATGCTGGCTGACTGTATTGAGGGTATAAACAAAGGAAATCCTAATAACAAAAATGATGTTGTGTGTTTTCTTCCAGAATAAATAGGTTGCTCTCTGTTTTTGTTTTTTAAATTTCTTTTAGATTTGTTTAGTTTTTGGATTTTTTTTTTCTGTATTATTACTCACTTTTCTCTGGAGACCAAACCTCAGCTATTGTATAGAATCCATGGATTAGATTTCAACCTGTGAGGTCTCTTCCTTGCTTTGGAGAATGAAATCAGAGACTCCAACCTAAGGCGTTCTGAACACAAGGCTACAGAACTCAGATAAATGAATTCCAAATGCCACCCTGTGCGTGATGAATAACGATTCCTTACACTAAACCAGATTCAGGATTTATGTGACATGTTGTGGTGATAAATGAAATGTCACTAACTGGGCAAATGGCTGGTGGGTTCTCTACTTTTTTCTCAAATAATACCAATGTTCATTTTTCTCTTCTTTTTGACAAAAGAAAAATTTGACCATCAGCCCTGCAGTATTAGGTTTGTGCAAAATATTTTCTGTATGTGCTGCTGAAGCAAGCACTGCCCTTTAGTTTTTGTTTTGTTTCTGTTTTTTTTTTTTTTTTTGAGATGGAGTTTCACTCTTGTTGCCCCCAGCTGGAGTGCAATGGCACGATCTCAGCTCACTGCAATTTCTGCCTCCTGGGTTCAGGCGATTTTTCTGCCTCCCAGGTTCAAGCGATTTTCCTGCCTCAGCCTCCCGAGTAGCTGGGATTACAGGCATGCACTACCACACCTGGCTAATTTTGTACGTTTTAGTAGAGACGGGGTTTCTCTGTGTTAGTGAGGCTGGTCTCGAACTTCCAATCTCAGGTAATCTGCCGGCCTCAGCCTCCCAAAGTGCTGGGATTGCAGGCATGAGCCACCGCACCCGGCCTTTAGTTTTACTCTTTAGCCTGCCTTAGAAAACTGTGTGTAGCACAAAGTAAAGCTGGTACTTTCTTTCAATGAAATTCAGTAGTAAAAAGACAACTCTGGACAGGTTCACTCAATTAGCAATTTTTTACCCTCAATTACCAGACTTCCAGGTGAAAGTCATTTGTCTTGAATTTATCAGAGTAGTTTGTTGTTGGAATACGACCTTGGTTTGGAAGAAGAGTTCAGGGGAAATCTTTTGAATTGGCCAAATTAGAGGCAAACCTTGCCTGTTACAGCTGATTGCTACAGATAACTGGTGGATTTTCTTGTAACAGTAAAAATTGGTACAATTCATCACACTGTTATGTGTATACCTATGCAACAATCTTGCACGTTCTTCACATGTACCCCAAAACCTAAAATGCAATTAAAAAAAATTGGTGCAATTTCCCTCCATGTTTCTTTCAATAACATCCTTTGACAACTATGATAGACACATATTAGGCTTGGCGTGGAGAGATTCTCACCCTTGGGAAATACAGATTCTTGGCAGGAGACAGATGCATAGTGATGGTAACAACATGGTGAGTGATGTAATAGAATTACATGGAAAGGGCCAAGGGGGTGTGAATTAGAGAAGCTGTAGTTTCGTGAGGAGGTGATGTGAGTAGTAAAGCTTCAGAGTAGAGGTGACACTGCAGCAGGGAGTTAAAGGATGAGCAGGGCTGTGGGAGTCAGCGTGGGGAGGGAAAGACACAAAGGGAACAGAGGGAGAAAGGCACAGGTTTAAGCAAGTGTGTGGCTCAGCTCATGCCTGTAATTATTTAAAAAATAATAATAATAAAGTAAATGTGTATGGTGCGTGGTTAGGGTAGGGTGTATAAAAGGGAAGGAAAAGGAGGGCTGGGACCAGACTGTGATTGTCTTGTGGGTCCAGCTAAGAAGTTTAGGCCTTATCTTAGAGGTAGTCATAAGCCACTAAGTGGATGTGAATCAAGTGTTGCCTTCATTTTCAGGAAAACATCCAGAACGTCTATTATTAAGAGACGAAAATCCCCATAGGATCTTATACTCTGAGGTTCACCATGTTTTTTTGAGGGTGTTCCCAGGGGTCAATACCAATATTTTAGGCAAATCTCAGAGATCTCTAGACCAAGCTGGACAGAGGGCTCTTCCAATGATTCAGTGATTCCCTAAGACCTGACAAGGACATTAAACAAGATTATAATTCAATGATTAACTGAATCAAAAAGATATTCAACAAGATATTACTAAACTCTCGTTCTACAGAAATAAACAGAAGATAGAATAATCCAATTTATAAAATGGGGCTTACTTTCAGGACGCGCAGGTCCGGCCCCATCCAGGACAAGGTCTGTTCTTTTTGGATATGGATGTGAAGCACACCAATATGCTTGTGTGCAGATGTACTTTTGTGACTGGGGATGAGGTATGGAGACACTAGTGACAGGGAGAAATGTTAAGTGGGTACTTCCACGGCCCAGGAGTTGGACGTATTGTCTTTGCATAACTTCCAACAAAGGGATGGGTCCCTAATAACAATGTCTGTGCTGTATAACCCTGTTCTCAGCCACAAGGGACTGTTTTAGGGGAGTACTTCTCACCACAGTAAACCAGATTCCCTTACCTGTGAATTTGAAACTTGAAAGAGTCACAAAGACTGAAGATCCTTTGAGCTAGTTTGGTAACAGCTAAAATTTAGAGAGAGGCCACTGAGCTCCTTGGGCTGTCTTGCTTTCTGCCCTCTCAAGGCTTAATTGTTAATTCCTTCCTAAGCTTCAATTAGAAGCATTAGTGTCCTTCATCTTAAGCAATTAATTAATTTTTTTGAGTGAGCCGTAGAAGGCCCTATACAAATCTATGAAGTATAATGTTGGACACACAGGCCAATGGAATTGAATGGAGAGTCCAGAAATAAATTCTCATATTTACAATTAATTGATTTTCAACAAAGATGCTAAGACAATGAAATAGGGAAAAGAATAGTGTTTCCAACAAATGGTTCTGAACCAACTGAATATCTACATGCAGAAGAATGAAGCCACACACCTACCTCACACCATACAGAAAAATTAATTCAAAATTGATCAAAAACCTAAATGTAAGAGCTAAAATTATAAAACTCATAGAAGAAAAAACCTAGGCATAAAACATTGTGGTTTTAAGTTAGGAGATCATTTCTCAAATATAAAACAAAAAGCACAAGCATCAGAATAAAAACAGATAAACTGGACACCAACAAAATTAAAAACTTTTGTGCTTCAAAGGACACCATCAAGAAAGTGAAAAGACAACTCATAAAATGGGAGAATGTTTTTGCAAATCACATATCTTATAAGAAACACATATTTAGAATATATAAAAAAACTCTTACAACTCAATAAAAAGCCAAATTATCCTACTTAAAATGGGCAAAAGATTTGAATAAACATCCCCCAAACAAGATGTACAAATGGCCAATACACACATAAAAAGATGTACAATGCAAATCAAAACCACAATGAAATACCATCTCACACCAGTTAGAATGGCGATCATTAAAAATGAAACAACAGATGCGGGAGAGAAAGTGGAGAAACAGGAACACGTTTACACTGCTGGTGGGAGTGTAAATTAGTTCAACCATTGTAGAAGAAAGTGTGGCGATTCCTCTAGAATCTAGAACCAGAAATACCATTTGACCCAGCAATCCCATTACTGTGTATATACCCAAAGGATTGTAAATCATTCTACTATAAAGACACATGCACACATATGTTTATTGCAGCACTATTCACACTAGCAAAGACTTGAAACCAACCCAAATTTCCATCAACGATAGACTGGATAAAGAAAATGTGGCATGGAATACTATGCAGCCATAAAAAAGGATGCGTTCATGTTCTGTGTAAGAAGATGGATGAAGCTGGAAACCATCATTCTTAGCAAACTAACATAGGAACAGAAACCAAACACCACATGGTCTCATTTATAAGTGGGAGCTGAACAATGAGAACACATGGACACAGGGAGGGGAACATCACACACTGGGGCCTGTCTAAGGGTGGGGGACTAGGGAAGGGATAACATTAGGAGAAATATCTAATGTAGGCCAGGCACAGTGGCTCGTACCTGTAATCCCAGCACTTTAGGAGGCCGAGTCAAGAAGATCATGAGGTCAGGAGATCAAGACCATCCTGGCCAACGTGGTGAAATCCCATCGCTACTAACATACAAAAAATTAGCCAGGCATGGAGGCACATGCCTTTAGTCCCAGCTACTCAGGAGGCTGAGGCAGAAAATCACTTGAACTCGGGAGGCAGAGGTTGCAGTGAGCCAAGATTGCGCCACTGCATTCCAGCCTGGCAATGGAGCAAGACTTTGTCTCAAAAAAAAAAAGTAAATAAATAAAATTAAAATACGTAATGTAGATGATGAGTTGATGGGTGCAGCGAACCACCGTGGCATGTGTATACCTAGGTAACAAACCTGCATGTTCTGCACTTGTATCCCAAAACTTAAAGTACGATTTAAAAAAAAAAGATGTGCAAAAGATGATTATCAATCATCAGGGAAATATAAATCAAATTAACAATGAGATCCCACTGCACACCCATTGGAATAATACAATCAAAAGGAAACTAATAGATGTCAGCAAGGATGTGGAGAAATCAGAACCTTTCTACACTGCTGGTGGGAATACACAATGGGGCAGTCACTTGGGGAAACAGGCTGGCAGTTGAAGGCTAAACACAGAGTTACTGTATCCTCCTAGAATTCTTCTCCTAGATATATACCAAGAGAAATGAAAACATGTGTCCATGCAGAAAATTATACATGAATGTTCACAGCAGCATTATTAATAATAGCCAAAAAGTAGGAACAACCCAAATGTCCATCAGCTGGATAAATAAAATGTGGTATATCCACATGATACAATATTATCTGGCCATAAAAAGAAATTATGTGCTGGTACATACTACAACATGAATGAACCCTAAAAATATTATGTTAAGTAAAAGAAGCCAATCACAAAACATGAGATATTATATGATTCCATTTATATCCAATGATCATAATAGGCAAATCTATAGAGACAGAAAGCAGATCAGTGGTTGCTTAGGGCTGAGGGGAAGAGGAGAGAGAAGTGTGTTGTGGGGGGAACTGGGTAGTGACTGCTAATGGGTTTCTTTTTGGAGTGATGAAAATGTTTTAAAATTGATTGTGCTGACGGTGGCACATATCTGGAATGTACTAAAAAACACTGAGTTGTTTTACATGGGTAAATTTTGTGAAGTGTAAATTATATCTCAATAATGCTGTTATTTTTAAAGAATCTATAAAAAGTGGATATCAAAATGTCTTCATGACCCAGGTTCTAGGAGAATTCTTGGATTGAGCATCTGGTGAAGTTTCATTTGGCCTTTGACCTCAGCAGCTGGAGCCTAATATTCTTTACGCAGGAAATAAATCAGTGCACTCTAGCTTTGATGCGATTATCAGGGCAGAACAATGTTACCATCTGAGGCCAGTGCTATCTGCCATTAATCAGAATAAATCTGAATACCCAAGACAGACCTCTGTAGGGCCTATGCTGTCAAATTAATGAATAGGAAAAATAAAAATCACATTTTCAGACCTAGTGTATGTAGTTTGAAAACACTGTCATGCCATTCAGACCATGTAATTCTCCATTAATATTCTAAAGAAGTATCTTTGAAATAAAATGTGCTCACCCCAAAGGGCCACAGACAATCTACTGGGATGCAAGTACATTGTATCAGAATTTCTGTGTATTCCTTATTTCATCTTTTTAAGTTTACAGTTTTGTTTCTGTTTTTAGAATATACAAAATATTTTAGGAGAACTGTACATGTACATTTCTTATAAACTGATAAATTAATGCAAATGGAAGTGCTAAAACTTTTTCATTGATAGTTGTATGCAATTTTATTTATTTATTTATTTATTTATTTATTTATTTATTTATTTTTGAGATGGAGTCTCACTCTGTCACCAGGCTGGAGTGCAGTGGCACAATCTCAGCTCACTCCAACCTCTGACTCCCTGGTTCAAGCAATTCTCCTGCCTCAGCCCCATTTGTAGCTGAGATTACACGCACGCACCACCACACCCAGCTAATTTTTGTATTTTTACTAGTGACTGGGTTTCACCACATTGGCTAGGATGATCTCAGTCTCCTGACATCATGATCCACCTGCCTTAGCCTCCTAAAGTGTTGGGATTACAAGTGTGAGCAGCCTGTATGCAATTTGAATAAATGTCCAAGAGACTGCTGCTCAAAGGATGTTTTGGCTGCCAGAGGGAGGGGCAGAAATGAACTTAAATGATACCTTGATTTGCCTTTGAGACCTAGCCCAAAACAAAAAAACCAGTTGAACATACCTGCTTGCAAAGAAAGATCTATTTTTTAGTGTGAATTGACTTAAAGCCCAAATCTCTAGAGCCCAATTGTCTTCCCAGGATGGATGGGGGTAAGCCCTAAATGGCCAGCCCTGCTTGGGTTTCTAAACTCCTTATCTCTATTCTCTACTAATTGAGCAATTAGACCTCTAGCTATAGGTTCAACCCTGCCCTAGCCCGAAAGTTCTACTCTGACTTTAAACTGGTGGATTTAATGAGCTCTAGATCAATGTCCTTGGCCAAATAGTCACTCTTTTTTTTTTTTTTTTGAGATGGAGTCTCATTCTGTCACCCAGGCTGGAGTGCAATGGTGCGACCTCGCCTCACTGCAACCTCTGCCTCCCAGGTTCAAGCAATTCTCCTGTGTCAGCCTCCCAAGTAACTGGGATCACAGACGCGTGCCACTATGCCCAGCTAATTTTTGTATTTTTAGTACAGATGGGTTTCATCATATTGGTCAGGCTGGTCTTGAACCCCTGACCTCATGATCTGCCTGCCTCAGCCTGCCAAAGTGCTGGGATTGCAGCTGTGAGCCACCACGCTGGGCCAGTATTCTATCTTATTGCTAGTCCCGCTTTAGGTCAGATCCTCCATTCTAAGAACTGAGCTAGTATATTGACCCTGAGACATATTCCCAATCAATATCTTGGTTCTAATAGTTGAATCCTATTTTGTTCCCTCTATCTACCTACTACTCAGTCCTATAAGGATGGGGGCCACCAAGTTCTCAACATTCTCTAGATAAATGATTAGGGTCTGAGTACTTGCTGACAAGTTTTCAGTGTGTTGGATTCTTGGAATGTTTACATGTAGATAACAAAATGAAGCTATGCATGATCATCTAAACGATCCTTGTACCTAATTATTAACATCATTAGCAACAAGAATGAATGTTCACGATCAGCATATAAATGTCTTCTTTAATGAACAAAGCTCATTGTTCTAAGAAAACAAAGCTGTTGCACAACACTAGTTCCCTTTAAATGTAAAATAAAATCAATGAAACTTTTGTGTGTATCCAATCACTAGCCCATAGATTAGCACTGAGCCACTAAGATCATCTTTGAAAACTGGGCACTGCTTAGAATGGGGAGACATTCAGCTGTGGTCAAAAAGACCCCCTGAACTTTGGCCACCTGTAGATTTGATGGTGTCCCACATCCAGTTCCTCCTGGGTGGATTCCCAAAAACTGTCTCTATAAATTATTTCACTCCAATTTCCATTACCAAGGTTTTTCTCTGCTTCTTAACTGTTTTCACTTTTCTTATACTCTCCATATTTAGAAAAATTAGCTTTAAGAAATACACTTGAGGCCAGGTGCGTGGTGGCTCAGGCTTGTAATCCCAGCACTTTGGGCGGCTCATAAGGTCAGGAGACGGAGATCATCCTGGTCAACATGGTGAAACCCCATCTCTACTAAAAATACAAAAATTAGCTGGGCGTGGTGTGCGTGCATGTAATTCCAGCTACTCTGGAGGCTGAGTTTAAAATTGCTAAACCAGGAGTATTGCTTAAACCAGGGAGTCAGAGGTTGCAATGAGCCGAGATCACACCATTGCACTCCAGTCTGGTGACAGAGCAAGACTCTGTCTCACAAGAAGAAAGAAAGAAAAGAGAAAGAGAGAGAGAGAGAGAGAAGAAAGAAAGAAAGAAAGAAAGAAAGAAAGAAAGAAAGAAAGAAAGAAAGAAAGAAAGAAAGAAAGAAAGAAAAAAAAGAAAGAAAGAAAGAAAAAAGAAAGAAAGAAAGAAAGAAAGAAAGAAAGAAAGAAAGAAAGAAAGAAAGAAAGACAGACAAGACATACACTTGAGTTACCAAAAAGCATTCTGAAGAGAATTTAGATTTGTTTTACTTGTATATTCTGGCTCTTGTTTAACTCTTTCATGGCCTGAGCAAATGACTCTTCACTGGGTTCATGGCTGAGTGTGGGAAGTAAAAAAGTTTCTTTTTAAAGTTTCCTTTCTTATTAAAGAATAAATGTGTGGATAACTTTATTAAGCTCTATTCTATGCAGCTGTTAGACATGCCATGCTTACAGGCACACAGTACATTCTGTGTCCTTGTACTTTAAACAAGATATCTGTGCTGGACCTGCTCACAGGCATGTCTCAGTTCTCCATTGCTTTTACCTGTTTAGAAAAGTTTTAAGTTGTTAGCCAATCGAGTTTTAGTTTAGATTGTGAGGTCTGGCTCCAGCCAATGGAGGTCAGACATAGCAGTAAGGATGACCCCAAATGCATAAGAAATAAATTTGTGTGTTTTCCTTTGTTCTTTGTACTCTCGTGGCAAGATGGCTAGTGAGAGTACTCTTCCTGCAGCCCAGGAAGTAAAAAATTGCATTGCTGAAAGATTCATCTCAGTGTTGATTTTTCTTTGCGGCAGTAAGCATCTACTTCCAACATCTGTTTCCAACACTGAGTAAGAGAATTGGCTTTTGAAAATTCCAGTTCAGGTGGAGTCCTTTAGATGGAGCCATTCCACCTCCCGTAGTCACTCCTTTCAGAGAGGCTGACTTGATCGCGATTACCTAACAACTGGGCAGCTCCTGGAGGTGTTGTCCAGGAGTTACTACACCCTGTAGAGTTGCTTCATCTGTTACTTTCTTCATGTCTTAAGTTGTTATAATTATCTACCTCCAGGATGATTGCTGGAGTAAAGAGTAAGTGTTACAAGACTACAAAACAGTCTTATTTCCCAGGCGTCATAGCAGCTAATGCAACATGTGTCAAGCTCTTGAAATTATTGATAGACTATTTCATGTGAATATCCACACTGTTTTTATCTGACTATATAGGATAAAATTTCTTCTTGATGTCTACCTGTGTTAGGCAGTTCACTGCTGTAAAGAAAAAGGTAATTTCTGAAGCTGGGTAGTTTACAAGGAAAAAAGGTCTAATTGGCTCACAGTTCTGCAGTCTGTACAGGAAGCATGGTGCCAGCATGTACTTCTCGTGGGGGCCTCAGGGAACTTTCAGTCATGGTGGCAGGTGAAGGGGAGCTAGTGTGTTACATGGCAACATGGAGCAACAGAGGGAGATGGGGAAGGTGCCAGACACTTTTAAACAACTAGATCTCATGAGAAATCATTCGCTATGTGAGGACAGCACCAAGGAAATGGTGGGGAGCCAGTCATGAGAAATCCACCGCAGCAACCTGAACACTTCCCACCAGGCCCCACCTCTAACGTGTTGATGACATTTCAACATGAGGTGTGAACAGGACAAATGGCCAAACCGTATCACCAACTTAAATTACTCTCCTAGTCCATCACTACTGTGCTGGCTAGCAGGGCTCGCTGTCACTGAGACCACACTTTTCAGTGCATAGAAACTGACTGTGGCTTTCTCCAAAGTTTGCCCTGTGATAAATAACACTCATTTAAATGGCATAACGTTTTCTGTTTTACTGTTGGTACTTCACCTTTTGGAGCATAAACTTTATTAGTTGCCTTTGATGAACAGTAAAACGAATAGGAAAGTTAATGGGAAGATTGAAATTCTGAGAAAAGAAACTAAAATAAAAGAGAAGAGTAAAACTATTAGGGTGGTGTAAAGGTAACTGCAGTTTTTGCCATCTTAAGGGGGCCACAACGTTGACTTACCTGGAGTTGAATTACGTAGAGGTTTGTCTTCTGGCTGGATAAGCTTTGGAAAGTTGTATGACCCCTCCAAGCTTTATTTCCTTATCTGTAAGATGGACATATGAGTTAGGGAGAATTAATCTGCTATTGCAAAGAGACCTAAAAATACTTAAAGTAGAGTATACGTATACTCTTACAAGATATTAAAATACTGGCCAAGAGCGGTGGCTCATGCCTGTAATCCCAGCACTTTGGGAGGCCAATGCTGGTGGATCACTTCAGCTCGGGAGTTCAAGACCAGCCTGGGCAATATGGCAAAATCTCATCTCCACAAAAAATACAAAAATTAGCCAGGCATGGTGGCACATGCCTGTGGTCCCAGCCACTTCAGGGACTGAGATGGAAGGATCACTTGAGCCTGGGAGGTTGAGGCTGCAGTGAGCCATAATTGCATCACTGAACTCCAGCCTGGGTAACAGAGTGAGACCTTATCTCAAACAAAAAAAGAAAGAAAAGAAATAAAAATACTTAAATAAGCTTTTACATAAAAATATATAAAAGAATACAAAAGAGATATAAATATAAAAGAAATAAAAATACTTAAATTTTTTTTTGCAATAATAAAACTTGAAACTCATATATGGTCCTGAGGGGAGGGGGCAGCAACGATTTCTCTCCCCAAATCACTACACAGGACAGCAAAGGGTTGAGAAGGGGCTAAAGGAGGGAAAAAGCAGGAAACCTTGAGATCAGCAGAGGGAGCCAAGCATCCAAAAATGGGAGACGCTGAAGCTGTGATGGCCAGCATCATTTTCTTAGGGAACATTCAAGGATTTGTCATGATGGCTGGGCTTTCACTGGGTGTTAAGTCTACAAACAGCACCTCCAATTTAAACTGTCCATTAAAGTTCTTAAGATTTAGGAAGTGGTGGAGCTTGGAAAGTTATGAGATTACAAAATTCCTGGAAGTCCATTAGAAAAAACACAGGATGGAAAAAAAATAATAAGCCAGGCCACAAAGAAGGCTTCAGAGGTCCCTGTTGACCCGGGGACAGATACCTGTGGTGTCCAACTTTGCAGTGAAAATGACCTGCTTTCAAAGGCCGAGGGTTTAAGGGGAGGGCAGGTGGGACTGGTGAAGGCAAAGGCTCTCCCCATCCCCACCTCAGTTTTAGGTAAGGCTTTTAATTTAACCCAAGGATATCTCTCAACTTGGAGAATAATTCAACCCTCAATAGCACCTCAAACCTGCTATGGCTTTGCAGCACAGCACCAAAAATGTTTAATATATAACAGATAAAATTTCATCCAATAAAGTAAAATAAAATATTCCTGCAACCCCTCCCAACACCAATTCCTATTCTAAAGTTAACCTATCACGTGTGCTGTTAATACTTGACCGTGTACTTAATTGGAAACCTAGATCCAAAAGACTGAAACTGAATCTTCATCCCAAAATGAAAACAAAATGAGTGACTTGAGGTTTATGGCATACAGTTTAGGTAAACACACATAGGAGGAGAAAGGGGAAGAGGAGACGGAGGTGTTGGGGGCAAAGCTGAGTGACAGAACACATTCAGTCAGGGCAGATATCTATACAGAGCAGAGCGGAACATCAGGAAAAGTTCCCTGATTAATGTGCACGCATCTGGAGGCACCAGATCCCTCCATGGCAGATCCAAGAACAGGCAGCTGGGGAGGAGCCCATTCCTGTCATTCCAGTTTTAGAAGCTCCACATCGAAGATGAGAGTGGCATGTGGTGGGATGATGGCTGGGTGCCCAGTGGCACCATAGGCATAATCTGGAGATATAGTCAGTTTCGCTCTCTGACCCACACTCATCTGGGCAACCCTTTTTTTCCAAGCCTCGGATCACCTCCTGCTTGCCTAGCATACACTTAAAGAGCTTCTTTCTGTCCCGGGAGGAATCAAATTTCCTTCCATCTTTAAGCATCCTGGTGTAGTGCACCACGCAGTTCTGGCCGCACTTTGGGAAGATGCACCTGTCTCAGAGGGAGATGGTTTTCACCTGCGCACTCCCTTGTTGGCGGCAGATGCTGGGCGGGCGGGCAGGTGGCGCCACGGGCAGCGTGGACCTAAATAAGTATGTTTTAACTAACCCTATGATGAGTAACGCTGGAATTAGAAAGAGAACATTTAAATGACATAATGTTTTCTATTTTACTATTGGCACGTCACCTTTCAGAACATAAACTTTATTAGTTGCCTTTGATGAACAGTTAAACTAATAAGAAAGTTAATGGAAAGATTTGAAATTCTGAGAAAAGAAACTAAAATAAAAGAGAAGAGTAAAACTATTAGGTTGGTGCCACCATGCCCAGCTAATTTTTGTATTTTTTGTAGAGATGAGATTTTACCATATTGCCCAGGCTGGTCTCAAACACCTGAACTCAAGTGATTCACCGGCCTTAGCCTCCCAAAGTGCTGGGATTACGGGCCTGAGACTGTATTTTGATCACACATAATAATTCCTAGGTGAGTATTCAGGCTGGCTAGGCAGCTTTGAGCTGCACTATAATTTAAGGATCCAGTATCATATTAAACCTCACCCGACCCCATGAGGGTGTCTGGTATTTTGTAACATGAAGTGGCAAAGAATTCCTCCAACACAGTCTTGAAAACATAAACCATAAGGCAAAATGCAACATTTTTGATTACAGAAAAATGAAAAATGTTTGTGACTGTGCCAGAGGAAGCCCAGGGGACATGGAGTGGCCATGGGTAGGTGCTCTCAGGCCCAGCTGACCTCACAGTCTCAGCACCAGCCGTCCCCTCCTAGACACACACATGTGCATGAACAAGCCATCCTGAAGTGGCCCCGCTAACTCCCGCAGCTTGGTGGATGCCACGGGGATCATTACTAACCACCCAGCTGAGCCCTTCCTGAATTCCTGATGCACAAAATATAAGAAAAACAGAATATTTAAGTCCTAAGTTTCAGAACAGAGATTAAGAAAAAGCCTGAGCTGAAAACGCAGATCCGAGGCTCACAGCCATGCAAGTGATGATCAAAAAGCCCTGGAATAGTTTTGTAGTGAAGAATGTGTCATTTGCAATAAAGACAGTTCTACTTTTATAAAAAGAAAAAAAAAAAAAAACAAGAAGAACAAAAGTGCTGGAGACAGAGACTGTCACCCACGGATGGAGAGTAGAAACTAATAGGGACCAGGACACCAGTACTTGTCGGGTGTCTGAGGAGGAGGCATCTGCTGAGGACACTGGGAAGAAACAGAAAGTCAGGAGGAGACAGATAATAACAACGGCTTACTGACTTATTTTCACTAGTCTAACTCTCAGAGGATTACCTGAAACTCTAAATTCACTCAAATCAACATATTTATTTAAATGATATAGAACGTGTGTGAGGCATTTGTTGAAAACTTGGGGTGGTTCCTTGGCTGGGTGCGGTGGCTCATGCCTCTAATCCCAGGACTTTGTGAGGTTGAGGTAGGCTGATCACTTGAGGTCGGGAGTTTGACACCAGCCTGGTCAACATGGTAAAACCCCATCTCTACAAAAAATACAAAAATTAGCTGGACATGATGGCACATGCCTGTAGTCCCAGCTAATCAGGAGGCTGAGGCAGGAGAATCACTTGAACTCAGGAGGTGCAGATTGCAGTGAGTCAAGATCGTGCCACTGCACTCCAGCCTGGGTGACAGAGAGAGACTCTGACTCAAAAAAAAAAAGAACTTGGAGTGTTAGAGGCAGACCAGACCTAATACATCAGGTGTTTGCAATGTGACTTGAGCAATTACATCAAGTGTTTGACTCTCAGGTGTTCTTTCTTTTTTTTATTCAAAGCATACAGTAAAATACAATAGTATTCACCCTTTTTAAAGTATCTAGTCCTGCATGTGTTGTCAAAGTCATATCACTGTGACTACCACTAAAACCCAGCGTCCGCTTAGAGTTGACCCCTCCCCACCACAGCTACCTGTTTTCTGTCCCTATAGTTTTGTCTTTCCCAGAAAATCATATCAATGGAAAAACATAGAATGTACTTTTTGGGTCTAGATTCTTTCCCTGATGCAACGCTCTGAGATTCATCCACATTGTTCCCTGTGTTCCTAACTCATTCTTTTTCACTGCTGAGTGTTCCATTGAATGAATACTGCTTGCCATAAGAAGCCAGGTCATAGGAAGAGATGATGAGTAGACACTCTGATATCCGTTCATGGATATTTACAGTATACTGTAGCTTGTTTATTCATTGAGAGGAATTCGTGTCATTTTTCTGTTTTGGGTAATTACAAATAAAGTTACTATAAGTATTTGCATACAGGTTTTTATGTCAACATGAATTTTCATTTTATTGGTCAACAGGAGTGAGAGTGCTAGGTCATATGTAAGTGTATACTTAACTTTATAAGAAATTGCCAAATTGTCTAAAGTGGCTGTACCATTTTGTATTCCCACTAGCAACTTGCAAGAAGGCTAGTAACTCCTTGCCTGCACTTGGTATTGTCAGGTTATTGATTTTGTTTCAGCCATCCTAGTAGGTGTGTCTCTCACTGTGGTGACTACCTTTTCCGGTGCTTATTTACCATTCATCACAAATTGTTCAAGTATTTTCTATATTTTAAAAATGTTGTTTGTTTTCTACTATTGAGTTATATAGTCTGAATACATGTCTTGTATCAGGTATGCAATTTGCAAATACTTTCTCTTGGTCTGACTTGCCTTTTAATTCTCTTAATAACTCTTTCAAAAAACAGAGGTTCGTAATTTTGATAAAGTACAACATGTCTTTTTTCTATAGAAAGTGTCTTTTGTGTAATTTCTAAAATATCCATTTCTAACCCGAGTCACACAGATGTTTCTCCTATGTTTACTTTTAGAAGTTTTACTATTTTAGGTTTTACATTTAGACCTATAATACAGTTTGAGTTAATTTCTGGAGCAAGTTTCATTTTTTTGCATATAGATATGCATATGTTCCAGCACATTTGTTGAAAAGACTCTCCTTTCTCCAGTGAATTGCCTTTCCATCTTTGTCAAAAAATCAATTGACCATATACATATGGTCTATTTTTGGACTCTGCTCTATTGTTCTCTATGTATATTCTTTCTCCAAAACCAAACTGTCTTGACTATTGTGGTTTTATATTAAATATTAAAGCAGATAGTAAGAGTTCCCCTTATAATTTTCTTTACTGTATATTTTGATCACAATGCAGCTAAGGAATGGTAGAATAACAATTATATGACTCAAATTAGAGAAAATCAATAGAAAGATAATTAATTTTTCAGTCTAAACTCTGACATGGATAGAACATGTTTCTTCTAAGTTGGAATATGATGAATACATATCTTTAGCAAATATGAGTCTTTTTTATAATACATAATGTGTCCAAAACAATTTTAAAATAAAATCACAGCTATTTGCTTTATAATGCAATTTTCACTCTCTATTCAATTGCCTCTCTAGAATTCCCACAACTCACCATTATAATTTCTTTAAGACATAGCAGGATTTAAACAGTGTTACTTTTATGCTCTTGGTGACATAACCCACTGTGATTTCAAACAACATAAACAGAAA
This sequence comes from Plecturocebus donacophilus, assembly GCA_004027715.1. Classification (NCBI taxonomy): domain Eukaryota; kingdom Metazoa; phylum Chordata; class Mammalia; order Primates; family Pitheciidae; genus Plecturocebus; species Plecturocebus donacophilus. The sequence continues at coordinate 28,048 of PVKP010024703.1, forward strand.
TGCAAGATAAATAAACAGAAATAATGAAATTAATTCCTCCAGCTTTTACTTTTCCATGGCAGCAGTATTGCTTCATGATTATTCTTAGGCTGAAAAGAGATAATGTAAAAGCCCAGAGTCAATCTCAGGCATTTTAATAACTTACACACATTCAGTTTTTAAATGAAATCTGAAGCAAAGGGATGAAGGTAGATGGAACTCTCAGCAGCTGTGCTTTTTTTTTTTTTTTTCTGAGATGGAGTCTTGCTCTTGTCACCCAGGTGACATTGTATCATGAGACATTGTAGAATTTGTCCCGACCTTCCTAGTGTGACTCATGGCAGCCAAGAAGGGACCCTATTAACATGAGGGACATTATCTCAAAAAGTCTGATAGAACTATATTTAGCTAAGATAAATCTGTACAGTCAATTACTTAATAAATTACCTGCTGATTCTATGATATTTGAAATATGATATTTTGAAAGAAGAAAATGGTAATAGAAGGGAAAATATGAGAATTATCAAACTAGTTCAATTCGTTTGCAGGAGTATTTATTGAGATGTTAATTTGTGTTGTATCATCACTGGATTTTTATCTTTTATTTTGTATTATTATTTTAGAGATTGGGTCTTGTTATCTTGCCCAGCTGGTCTGAAACTCCTGGCTTCAAGCAATCTTCCAACCACAGTCCCCCAAAGTACTGGGAGTATAGGCTTGAGCCACCATGCCTGGACACTTTTATTTTGATACTAGACATGGCTAGGTCTTTGTGTTCTTTTGCTTCAAGGCCAAAACAAAGGTTTCTTGGAGGCCCGGCACATTGGCTCAATCCCAGTATTTTGGGAGGCCAAGGCAGGTGGATCACCTGAGGTCAGGAGTTCAAGACCACGCTGGGCCAACATGGTGAAACCCCATCTCTACTAAAAATACAAAAATTAGCCAGACATGATGACCTACGCCTGTAGTCCCAGCTACTCAGGAGGCTGAGGCACGAGAATTCCTTGAACCTGCGAGATGGAGATTGCAATGAGCTGAGATCATGCCACTGCACTCCAGCCTGGACAACAGAGTGAGACTCAGTCTCAAAAAAAAAATCCTGGAGATAATTCTATCACCATTGTCACCTTTCTGGTATTTGCTCTGCAAAGCCTAAAGGGGATTATACTGTATTTTCCTGGAAAGGGAAGAGTGAGTGCCTTGGAAGTGGAAGGTTGCCTTGGAAGTGGAACAGAGTGTGGAGAAGGCTTTTGCCAAGTCTGTAACGTGGACTGGAGGGAAAGTATTGGTGAGCTGAGCCCCATCCCTCTAGGAAGTGACTGAGCTTTAGAAGGAAATGTCTGGTTGGAACACCAAGGGTGGGTGGGCACTCTATCCTGGGGCTCTTTGCTCCTGTCCAAGACCCTCTGTTCAAGTTTAGCAAAGAATGATCAGAGTGACCCACCTTCAAGGGACTTGGACAAATGACCTTGCACCAGCACAGTGTATGGACTAAAGATTGAGGACCCCCTTATTAAATGTTGCTAGGGAGAGACAGGAGACTATCAACAAGACTAAGACTACATTCCTTCCCTCTCTGTGCACCCAGGGTCAGAGTTAACTTGACTTCAGAAAAATAAGTGTCCAGTATACCCAAGTTTGTTGAGTAAAGTTCATATAACCTGCATCACCATAATACAGAAGATCAAACTTAGCTTTGAGATGAAAGACATAATGATTTCTCCAAGGTCCTTGATACTTATGGCAGAGCCCACTGTTTTTTTTTTTTTTTTAAATTATACTTTGAGTTCTGGGGTACATGTGCAGACTGTGCAGGATTGTTACACAGGTATACGCATGCCATGGTGGTTTGCTGCATCCATCACCCTGTCACCTACATTAGGTATTTCACCTATCATATCCCTCCCCAATCTCCCCACCCTCTGCTATCCCTCCCTTAGCTCCCCAACCCCCCAACAGACCCCAGTGTGTGATGTTCCCCTCCCTGTGTCCATGTGTTCTCATTGTTCAGCTCCCACTTACGAGTGAGAACATGAGGTATTTGGTTTCTGTTTCTGTGTTAGTTTGCTAAGAATGATGGTTTTCAGCTTCATCTATCTTCCTTCAAAGGACATGAACTCATCCTTTTTTATGGCTGCATAGTATTCCATGTCATTTTCTTTATCCAGTCTATCATTGATGGAAATTTGGTTGGTTTCAAGTCTTTGCTATTGTGAACAGTGCTGCAATAAACATATGTGTGCATGTGTCTTTATAATAGAATGACTTATAATCCTTTGGGTATATACCCAGTAATGGGATTGCTGAGTCAAATGGTATTTCTGGTTTTAGATTCTTAAGGAATCACCACACTGCCTTCCACAGTAGTTGAACTAATTTACACTCCCACCAACAGTGTAAAAGAGTTCCTAGTTCTCCACATTCTCTCCAGCATCTGTTGTTTCCTGACTTTTTAATGATCGCCATTCTAACTGGCATGAGACAGTATCTCACTGTGGATTTGATTTGCATTGTACATCTTTTTATGTGTGTATTGGCCATTTGTACAACTTCTTTGTGGGATGTTTATTCAAATTTTTTTAAGCACTGATTTACACTCCCAGTGTAAAAGTGTTCCTATTCCTCCACATCCTCTCCAGCATCTGTTGTCTCCAGACTCTTTAATGATCACCGTTCTAACTGGCATGAGATGGTATCTCAATATGGTTTTGATTTGCATTTCTCTAATGACCAGTAATGATGAGCATTTTTTCCTTTGTTTGTTGGCTGCATAAATGTCTTCTTTTGAAAAGTGTCTGTTCATATCCTTTACCCATTTTTTGATGGGGTTGTTTTTTTCTTGTAAATTTGTTTAAGTTCTTTGTAGATTCTGGATATTAGCCCTTTGTCAGATGGATAGCTTGCAAAATTTTTTCCCATTCTGTTGGCTGCCAGTTCACTCTAATGATTGTTTCTTTGCTGTGCAGAAGCTCTTAAATTTAATTAGATCCCATTTGTCTGTTTTGACTTTTGTTGCCATTGCTTTTGGTGTTTTAGTCATGAAGTCCTTGCCCATGCCTATGTCCTGAATGGTATTGCCTAGGTTTTCTTCTAGGGTTTTTATGGTGTTAGGTCTTATGTTTAAGTCTTTAATCCATCTGGAGTTAATTTTTGTATAAAGTGTAAGGAAGGGATCCAGTTTCAACTTTCTGCATATGACTAGCCAGTTTTCCCAACGCCATTTATTAAACAGAGAATCCTTTCCCCGTTGCTTGTTTTTGTCAGATTTGTCAAAGATCAGATGGTTGTAGATGTGCGGTGTTACTTCCGAGGCCTCTGTTCTGTTCCATTGTTCTATATCTCTATTTTGGTGCCAGTGCCATGCTGTTTTGATTACTGTAGCCTTGTATTATAGTTTGAAGTCAGGTAGCATAATGCCTCCAGCTCTGTTCTTTTTGCTTAGGATTGTCTTGGCTATGTGGGCTCGTTTTTGCTTCCATATGAAGTTTAAGGTGGTTTTTCTCTATAGCATCTTGCCTCCCTTGTTGTATATGCTTTGAGATTTGTAAGCTAAGAGAAAAAACATCCAATCATAAAAACATTTAATAACTATAGCAATAACAACAACAACAATAACAACATCATCATGGCAAGGGTTTTACTTTTTTTTGGTTGTTGTTGGTTTTTATTTATTTTGAGACAGGGTCTTGCTCCATCACCCAGGCTGAGTGCAGTGGTGTGATCACAGCTCACTGCAGCAGCATCAAAATCCCTGGCTCAAGTCATCCTCCCATCTCAGCCTCTGGAGTAGCTGTCACCACAGGCATGTGCCACCACACCCAGCTAGTTTATTTGTTTGTTTGTTTGTTTTAGAGATAGAGTCTTACTATGTTGCCCAGGCTGGTCTGGAACTCCTGGGCTCAAGCAATCCTCCTGCCTCAGCCTCCCAAAGTGCTGGATTACAGGTGTGAGCCACTGTTCCCAGTCCATATTTATTTTTTAATTATTTGTACTTATCAGCTGGGCATGGTGGCCCCCACCTGTAATCCCAGCACTTTGGGAGGCTGAGGAGGGCTGATCACTTGAGGTCAGGAGTTGGAGACCAGCCTGGCCAACATGGCAAAACCCTGTGTCTACTAATAATACAAATATTAGCTGGGTGTGGTGGCACACCTGTAATTCCAGCTATTTGGGAGGCTGAGGCACAAGAATCTCTTGAACCTGGGAGGCAGAGGTTCCAGTGAGCAGAGCTCACACCACTGCTCGCCAGCCTGGGTGATAGAGTGAGACTCTGTCTCAAAAAAAAATTGTACTTATCATTTTATTCTTATAAAATCCTGTATTACAAATAATACTATTTGCATCTCACAGAAAACTAAACCTCAAAAAATTTAACTAACTGGCCCAAAGCTGCATATCTAGGAAAGGTTGGATTGGGGTTTAAACCCAGATTCTAGAGCCTGCACACCCACCTAACAAACACACAATTTCTGGAGCACTTGACCACAAAATTGGCCTCCAAGAAAAAAGGGCAAAATCCTTGCCATCTGTTTTCTATTCGACCAGCCTGATTTATTTTAAGCTTTATGGATTGTGAGTGTGTTAATATGAAATTCTTCTTTTCTCATCTATTTCAATTCGGCGAAAAGTCCAAGTCTTCTATCAATGATGTCCTTGATTCTTAACGGGAAATTCTTTAGCCTAGCAGTGAACCATGCCCAGATCTCAAACCTGCTTTTGACTCTATACTTGTAGAAAGTTTTCAAGCAGAGCAGGGAATTAGATGTTGTGAACTTCCAAGGGAGACTCACACTTGAGGCACTTTGAAAATGACACCATATTATTTTATTGTACGTAGGTTTGGCAAACGTTCTCAAAGTCAATATATTCCTTGTCTGGTTTCCAACGGCGACGCTTTGAGCCAATGGTCACCTACATGCCTCTAGTCTACATTTGAGTAAGGCATAAAATTCTATTTGAACAAACTGGCTTTGTGTTTTCTTCTTCTTCCAGAAGTTTAATTCCTCGCAACAACATCACTGAGCAATTTCACAGGGTGGTAATTAAGACCACATTTTCCATACTTGATTTTCTTGTCGGTGATAAACTGCATGAGTGGAGAATTCAGGTTCTAAACGCCCTGAACACACAGCTCTTTTTTGCTCCTGGCCTCTTATTTTGCTGCTTTCTCAGGTAAAGAAGGGAAAGTAGTGTGTCATTATTTTCTTGGTCTTCCCTGTTCGGGATACTTAGATGATGAAATATTTTCTTCCTCGTGAGGTAAAGAGACAAGATTCCTGCTCAACAAATAAGAACGAAGGGCCATTTCACGAGTAGTTGTTACGGTCTGAATGTGTCCCTTTAAAAGTCATATGTTAAAATCCTAACCCTCAACGTAATGATTTTAGGAGATGGGAAATTTTGGGGGTGATTAGGTCATGGGAACCCTCATTAATGGGTTTACAAAAGAGGCTCCAGAGACCTCACTTGCCCCTTTTATCATGTGAGGGCACAGCTGGAAAACACCATTATGGAACAAAGAATACCAAATCTTATCAGTATTTTATCAGATACCCAATCTGCTGACACTTTGATCTTGGATTCTCAGCCTCCAGAACTATGAGAAATAAATTTCTGTTGTTTATGAGCCCCCTAGGTATGGTATTTTGTTATAGCAGGCCAAAGGACTAAGACGCTAGGAGCTAAAGCACAGCGTGTAAAAGGAATGAGCTGCCCCAGCAGAAGTAGCCAGGCCTTCTGAACACCAAGCTCTAAACTGGCAGCCTGGATCCGGAGAGAAGAAAAGTGAGCACGTTTGCTCTTCTAGGGTTCTCCTTCGCATTATGTGATTGGTGGGGTCTGAAACAGACACTTTTAAAGGACTTTGCCATATACATACAATGGAATAGTATTCAACCATAAAAAGGAAAAAAGTGGCCAGGTGCGGTGGCTCACGCCTGTAATCCCAGAACGTTGGGAGGCCCAGGCGGGTGGATCACTTGAGGTGGGGAGTTCAAGACCAGCCTGACCAACATGGAGAAAGCCCGTCTCTACTAAAAATACCAAAAATTAGCCAGGCGTGGTGACTCATGCCTGTAATCTCAGCTACTTGGGAGGCTGAGGCAGGAGAATAGCTTGAATCCAGGAGGCAAAGGTTGTGGTGAGCCGAGATTGTGCAATTGCACTCCAGCCTGGGCAATAAGGGTGAAATTCCATCTCGAAAAAAAAAGGGAAAAAAATGTGGACACAACATACAACCTGGATCAACGTTGAAAACCTTATGTTGGAGAGAGATCCAAGATGGCCGATCACTAGCAGCTCAGGATTGCAGCTCCCAGTAAAAGCGCAGAGAGCCAGTGGACGCCACACTTACCGATAAATTTGTGCTGCCCACGGACCAGGACATTCCCAGTGGAGGAGTCCCACGGGTCGCCAGCGTGACCCTTTCGGCTGGCGCGGCTTTTTTGCCGGCGCCTCGGCTCGGCGGCTCTTGGTGCGGAGTAAACGGGACTGAGTCTCCTTTTGGATGATGTTTGGCGCTCTGGAAAGTCAGAGCAGTCCATCCAGCTGACTGAAAAAGGGACTGAGAAGCCAGACCGGAGACCCCCGGGCAGAAAAGC
>PVKP010024704.1:0-23719 GCA_004027715.1 Plecturocebus donacophilus
ATGATAGACTGGACAGGGAAAATGTGGCACATATACACCATGGAATATTATGCAGCCATCAAAAACGATGAGTTTGTGTCCTTTGTAGGGACATGGATGAACCTGGAAACCATCATTCTCAGCAAACTGACACAAGAACACAAAATCAAACACCGCATGTTCTCACTCATAGGCGGGTGTTGAACAATGAGAACATATTTCTAGGTTTTTAATACTCTTGAGAATTGTATCTATTTTGAAAGTTTAAATCCTGTGTTTGAAATTGTATATAGAGATAATATATTGGTACTTTGATTTTCTATCCTGCAACCTTGCTGACTATGCTTATTAATTCCAAAAGTTTACCTCTAGATCCTTTTAGATTTTTAACATATACAATCATATAACCTTTGAATAATAACAGGTTTTTTTTTGCCATTTTTAATATTATACCTTTTATTTACTTTTCTCATTCATGGTAGTGGACAGAATTTCCCAGTACAATTTGAATACAGTTGGTGACTGTAGACATCCTTGTCTTGTTTCTGATCAGAAACAGATCATTTTCCACATTTCACCATAATGTTTGCTGTATTTTTCTTGTAGGTGCAGTTTATCAGAGTAAGGAATTTCTATTCCTGGTTTGCTACGAGTAGTTATCTTCAGTATATGTTGAATTTTATCAAACCCTTGTAGTGCATCTATTCTGATGATCATAGGACTTTTCTATTAATTGGTTTATGTGGTAAATTACATTGATAAGTTTCTACATTACATCTGTGAGCTCCCATTTTCATCTTACCATCCCAATAAAACAGTTCTTCAACAAAGGACTTCATCCAGAGTCCACAGTGCTTAGGAAATGGCAGGGGATTATATATGTTAATGATTTCTACCCCTACAGAGTTTTAAGTATATTTCTTTGATCCAAAAAGATTTAAAATCTATGGTCCAAATTAAAAAATTAGCCTAAAATTAAAGGTATCCCAATTTGCCACAAAATATGTGGGACTTCCATAAGCTGAGGTAAAGTTTCTTGAATCATATCTATACTGTCTCTTTTTGGCCAAGGTATGAAACAGCTGTGGGTTTCCATCCTGGTTCTGAAATATATTGGCTGGAAAATGTACTTAAATTATTCGGATCTGCTTCCATATTTCTAAAATAGAATTGTAATGTGTATACTAAATTACTGCTATTATGAATAAGTGAGCAAACCTATATGGAGTAGATATTACATTATAAATAGATTTGTTTCATTAGATTACATTTTTCATTAAAATTTTCTTTTTTGCATTTTTTAGCCTTTACAATTATACTTCTAGCAAGCAGTATTGCTTTTGAATTTCAGGTAGGGGATATTAAATTAACTTTTTTGATGAATTTGAGTTAAACTGATTTAAACTTTCTTTTTCTTTTTTTCCTTATTGCTTTTTTCTTTTTTAAATTGAATATATTAATTGAATGATGTTGTTGGCATCAGACATGGCATCAATTCTAAAGTTGGTTTGCAAGTTACCCATACCTGGCAAAATCTGCCATAAGTATTGCTGTGTGCTGAAAACTCTGTCTCTTGAGGTGTGTGATGCCAAGGAAGGTAAGTGAATATTCTGGTTATACACCACCTTATGACCCACTACCAGAGTTTATCAAGTGGTCAAGCAGTTCCTAAGCAGCACTGCAGTGTCTAACAGCCACAAGTATCACTACGGGTATTATTAGGTTGGCTTGTCACACTTCCATAGATTTGACTTGTAAGATGACAATGTACTTGAAGGATCCAAACATTTTATTAACTTACAGAGAAAAAAAAAAGCAAGATAAAATTGTATCAGCTCCCTGTGTCTCTAGTTCTACAGCATGACACTGAATCAGATGTGCTCAGTGACAGACAGCCTAGGTGGTGGGTCTCTCTGCCGGTGAGGAGCCCATAGCCATACTCTACGACAGTAAGCAGTTTTATAGCCCACAACCATACCCTAAGTTGGGGCAAGAAGGAACGTCCTGTGCCCAACTGAAACTAGGGAGATGGATGAGTAATGGCCTTGTGTCAGGCTCCAGAAGTATAGGGAGGTAGGTGAGAAACTGTGTGTGTGGGACCTTCAAACAACATCTACAATAATGACTCCAAAGTGAGGGAGATGCTTTCCATTGCTAGGGTTATTATGAACGATTAATTTGATAGACATGCATTAATGCCTGCCATGTTAAGGTAGTGTTTGGGATGCTGAAATTGAAAAGTACTTGCCATGAGGGATACCACACTCTAGTTTGAGAAACAGCCACATAAACAGAAAAGCAGTTGAAGAGTAGAAGAACACAGGCAAGGGGCCCATAAATCAACAACAAAGACAATGAATACCATAGCCTAGAATGAAGAGTCAAAGAGAAAGAATGATTGTGACAGTAAAATAACTAGATTGGACTTCCCATATCTGTTGATTACTGGGTTTATATTCTAAATTTTTTTTTTGCCATAAGGTTGAGTGACATTTATGCCTTACACTTATAAATACTAGAGTAACCAGTTAGACAGTCTTGTGTTGATTCAAAAATTTTTACTGATGGACTAGTCTGTTCTTCAGCCCCTTTGGATATGAGAAGATCAGTGAATTGGCCAATACAGCCCTTAACTGAAGGCCAATCTGACCAGGATGTCCAAGATTTGTTATGAACATAAAGGTAGGAAATGTGCTAGTACTAGGCACTTCCAGACAAAGTGTGGGATGAAGGCCACAAACACCTGTCTAAAGAGAACAGAAGTTTGGAAAGATAGTTCTGTGATTTGTCATTTGCAATGTATTATTCACAGTAAACAAATTGCTGGTTTAATAATGGCATATTTGGTTAAGTGAGTAGCATATGTCACAAACATGAAGACAAAAACCCAAAACGTGTCTGATAACCTGGGAATCAGGCTCTGGGCATTAGTCTAGACAGACTCTAAGGACATAGGAATGGTTCATGCAGGGTAAGAGTTCTTAGAGCTCAGCGTCTAATTAGTAGAGAACTATTCAGAAGATTATGACAATACAAACATGAAACAAACAATGACAGGGATGAGCCAGGAGATGCTCAGAACACAGAAGCTGGCCCTGTAAACCCAAGTGGTTGGGAGGAGCTTCTTCCAGGGGATGATGTGTGTGCTGTAGGTAGTTTCACTGTAAATAACTTTTAATCTGTCTGGTCATTATTCCCCTTTTCATAAAAAATATAAATCTCTCTACTCAATTATCTCTTTTTAATAGATAAGTTAGCTGAGGATCAGAGAAGGTAAGTATCTTATTCAAGTTCAAATCTTTGGCCAGTGGAACAGCCAGTTTTCAGCCCTTTTAGTTTACATGCACCTTTTATTATATTAGGTTGGTACAAAAGTAATTGCAGTTTTTGCTATTAAAAGTAATGGCAAAAACTGCAATTCTTTTGCATCAACCTAAATAACAATCTTTTCGTTCTTAATACTGTTTTATGTTTTAATTAACATTCACATGCTATGCATAGTTTGCTTTGCTTGTTCCATAACTTATTTTTCTTGAATTCATTTGCAGTTGTAGAACTTTATTGCTAAGCAGGCAAAACAGTTTTCAAAGTAGACTGTGGCACTTTGCATTCCCACTAGCAGTAAATCAGGGCTGTAGTTGTTCCATACCATCATGAAGACTTGGTATAGTCAATTGCTTCAATTCCGGTCATTCTAGTAGTTGTGCAGTAGTATATTCTCTTGCTTTTAATTTGCATTTCAATATGTTGAACACATTTTTTTTTTCTTTTTTTTTTTTTTTGTGATGGAGTCTCACTCTGTTGCCCAGCCTGGAGTGCAGTGGCGTGATCTTGGCTCACTGCAACCTCCACCTGCTGGGTTCAGGTTCAAGTGATTTTCCTGCCTCAGCCTCCTGAGTTGCTGGGGCTACAGGAGCATGCCAACACACCCAGCTAATTTTTTTGTATTTCAGCAGAGATGGGGTTTCACCATGTTGGCCAAGATGGTCTCAATCATCTCCTGACCTTGTGATCCACCTGCCTTGGCCTCCCAAAGCACTGGGATTACAGGTGTGAGCCACCGTGCCTGGCCATTGAACACATTTTTATGTGTTCATTTGTCACCCATATGTATTCTCAAATACCTTGGACATATTTTATTGCGTTGGTTGTCGTGTGTGTGTGTGTGCATGTGTGTGTGTGTGTGTGTGTGTGTGCAGAATACCATTATTCTTGGTATTCTGCAAGTGTACAGTAAAACACCTTTGTCTGAGACTCTTCACTTATGTTGGATAATCATGCCCTTCTTTGTTTAGGGGCATTTCTTTGCATGATTTCTGTGATAATTTCTTCTGTCTCTTTCTGTTCTCAGTATCCAGAGATTTTCTTAATCTAAATCTATATCACCTTTGCTAAAACTTTTAAAATTGTTCCACTGTTGTCTTTTATTGAATGCTTTTTTATTTGCTACCTAATTTCTAAGAGTCTTTAAAACTACTTTTTCTTAATTGATAGCTAAAATATAAGTATACAACTTAACCAATAGAGTGCTCCTTGTTGATACCAAAGTGAAGGCAACTTCCTAAAACATATTGGATACTAATTTTTCCCCCTCTGCTATGGAAGGATGTATACAGCACCGGAGTTGTATGTTGCCCACAGACTTGCAAGCACTGCCACCCACCCACCAACTTTGACAACAACCTAATTATTTTTTAAAGGATAAAAGATAGCCCATGGGGAGCAGGGATTCTTAAGTTGTACTGACTTTGGTTGGAGTGCTTTGAATGAACTAAGTTTAACTTGGGGCACGCTGAAACTCAGGGAAAAATGATTTCTGCTATTCTTTCCAAGTCATCTTATGACTGTCTTTGATTCAGAAATTTGGGTCTGGGGAAGAAGAAAACTTGGGGAATGAGTAAAAATGGAGAGATTATTGTTTTCTCCACTGATAAAAATAAACTCATAAAGTCTGGCCTATTTATTCTCAAGTCTACACGTTAAAGGTGATTGAAAATGTTTTTCTGTTGCTCAAGTTTTGGGTTATAGACTTTTGTCAGAAACTGTGTGGCTGGGTCAGAAGCCAAACTGAAGATGGATGCCAGCCCTCCACCCTCACCTGCTCTGCCTCCATCAGCAAGGGATCCTTGAGGTCTAAAAGATATTTATTTCAGCTGCTGGGATCATCTTCTCTGGATGAGGAATATAATTATACAAATTAGTCTGTGACATAGGGAAAGAAAACCTCAGGAGGACGAGAGATTACCAGATGTATCTGTTGGGCAACACGAGGCTAAGAATCCAATGATGAGGTAGCAGCCCCTCAACGTTCAGCTCAGATCAATCAGTCATAGGCACCTAAAATTCCAAGATTCACAGGATGACAGTGTGCTGTAGTTGTGTAAGGGGGCTTCCTTCACAAAAAGTGTACTTTGGTGGTACTGGTTACAGCCATTGCTTAATTTTCCACTGCTGCTTTTTTCACTTAATTCAACAGTTCTTAAGTCAAACCTTTACCAGTGATTTATCAGCATTGAAGACTGAAGCCTGTTCCTCCAAGGTAACCCAACTGAAGTACGCTGTCTTACTGAACATATCTTCCAACACTCTTAGCTTTTCCAGAATAAAGATTGTGTGCATCCAAGCATACCTTGGATTTGTTGGCATGAGATTCTTTGATGTGCAATAGTTTTGTTCAATCAGCTGAGTCACATCTGAATTACTTTGTAGTGCCTCAGTTTACTCTATAACATTATTTTTAGTATTGAGGCATAATTCAATCACAGAAAAATTCACTCTTTTGTTCTACAGTTCAAGTTTTGACAAATGCATGCAGTGTATAAGTACTACCACAATCAAGCTATAGAATAGTTCTGTCATCCCCAAATTTTGTCTGCTGCTTGTTTTCAGTCAACTTCCTCCTCTATCTCTATCCCCTGGCAACCACTGATCTGTTCTCCATCACTATAGTTTGGCCTTTTGTAGAATGTCATAGAAATAAAATCATGGACTATTTAATTTTTTCACATCTGGCTTCTTTTACTTTTCACTATCCATTTGAGATTCATTCATGTTGTCTATAAGTACTTTGTTCACCTTTATTGATGAATAGCATTTCTCTGTATGGATTTAACACAATTTGATTAAAGGACAAATTGAAGGACATTTTATGTTTTCCTTTCTTGGAGATAAAATCACTGTAAAGATCTATAATGTGGTTTGGATATTTTGTCTACTCCAAATCTCTTGTTGAAATGTGATTCCAGTGTTGGAGATGGGCTATGATGGGAGGTGATTGGAACATAGAGGCAGATCCTTTCTGAATTGTTTAGCACCGTCCCCTTGGTGATAAGTGAGTTCTTGTTCAGTTCACACAAGATCTGATTGTTTAAACGTCTGGGACCTTCTCCCTCTCACTCTATTGCTGCCTCTCACCTAGTGTTAACACCTGCTCCCTCTTTGCCTTCTGCCATGATTGTAAGCTTCCTGAGATCTCCCCAGAAATAGATGTGGGCACTATGCTTCCTTTATAGCCTGCAGAACCATGGGCCAATTAGATCTCCTTCCTTTATAAATTATCCAGCCTCAGTATTTCTTTATAGCAATGTAAAAATGGCCACAGAAAATTGGTACCAAAGAGTGGGGCATTGCTATAATGATAACTGAAAATGTAGAAATGGCTTTGGAACTGGGTGATGGGCAGAGGTTGGAAGTGTTTGTAGGTCTTAGAAGAAGACAGGAAGACAAGGGAACATTCAGAACTTCTTAGAGGTTTGTTAAGTGGTTGTCACCAAAATGCTGATAGAAATATGGACAGGGAAGACCAGGCTGATAATGTCTCAGATGAAAATGAGGAAGTTATTGGGAACTGGATCAAACCCACCCTTGTTACACCCACCAAAAAACTTGGCTGCATTGTGCCTATGCTATAGAGATTTGTGGAAGTTTGAATTTAAGAGTGATGACTTACAGTATCTAGCAGAAGAAATTTCTAAGCAGCCAAGTCTTCAAGCTGTGGCCTGGCTGCTTCTGACAACATATGATCAGATACAAGAGCAAATAAATGACTTAAAGTTGAACTTGTATTTAAAAAGGAAATAGAGCATAAAAATTTGGAAAATCCACAGCCTGGCCATGTAGTAGAAAAGAAAAGAGCATTTTCCAGGAAAGAACACAAGCAGGCTCTGGAGCAGCCACTTCTAGAGAGGTTAGCATAGCTGGAAGGATGCCAAGTGTTAATATCAACGGCAATGGTAAAAGGCCTTGAAGGCATTTCAGAGATCTTGGAGACAGCTTCTGCAATCACAGACCCAGAGGTCTAGAAGGAAATAATGATTTGACAGCCAGGCCCAGGGTCCTGCTGCCCTGCGCAGCCTTGGGACACTTCTGCCCACATTCTGGCTGCTCCAGATCCAGCCTCAGTGAAAAGGCCCTCAGATATTGCTCAGACCACTGTTTTGAAAAGCATAAACTGCCATAAGCCTTAGAGGTTTCCATGTGGTGCTAAGTCTGTGGGTACACAGGATGCAAGCGTGAAGGAAGCTTGGCAGCTACCCTCTAAATTTCAGAGGATGTACAAGAACATCTGGCTACCTGGACAAAAGCCTGCCACAGAAACACAGCCTTTACAGAAATCTACTGGAGTAGTGCAAAGGAGAAGTATGGGGTTAGAGTCTTCCCCTCACAGAGTCCCTACCAGGGAATGTCTAGTGGAGTTGTGCAAAGGAGGCCACCCTCCAGACCTCAGAATGGTAGAGCCACCAGCAGCTTGCATGCTGGGCCTAGAAAAGTTGCAAGCACTCAGCTCCAACCCATTAACATAGCCACAGGGGCTGCACCTGCAAGCCACAGGGATGAAGCTATCTAAGGCTTTGGGAGCCCACCACTTGCATGAGTGTGTCCTGGATTTTGGACATGGAATCAAAGGAGATTATTTTGGAGCCTTGAGATTTAATGACTGCCCTTCTGGGTTGCAGACTTGTTTGGGTCCTGTAGCCCCCTTTTTTGTCCCATTTCCCCATTTTGGTATGGGAATGTATACTCAATGCCTGGTACCACCATTGTATCTTGGGGGTAAATAAATTGTCTTTTATCTCACAGGCTCATAGGTAGAAGGAACTCATCTCCAGATGAGACTTAGGACTTGGAACTTTTGAGTTAATTCTAGAATGAGTTAAGACTGTGGGAGACTATTGTGAAGGCATTTTTGGATAAATATTTAGGAGAGGGATTACTAGATCATGTAACAAGTGTATATTTAAGTCTATGCAATGAACTGAATGTGTCCCCACCAAATTCATATGTTGAAATCCCAATGTGATGGTATTAAGAGATGGAATATTTGGGAAGTAATTAGGTATTGAGGGTCAGAATGGGTCAGAATGAACCCAGAAGAAAGCTCTGACCAGAATCCAAATATGCTGGCACCCTGATCTTAGACTTGTAGTCCCTAGAAGTGTGAGAAGTAAATTTTTGTTGTTTATAAGCCATCTAATCTATATTTTGTTATAACAACTCGAATGGACTAAGACAGTTTATTAAAAATTGCCAAACTGTTTTCCAAAGTGTCTGGTTATTTTACATTACCACCAGCAATGTATACAAGTATTAGTTGCATTGTATCCTAGGTAATATTTGGTATTGTCAGTTTTTTAAGAAATATTTTTCTTCACATTTTAGGTGATGAGAGTTTTTAACATTAATGGATATTGAATTTTATGAAATGCTTTTTTTCTCATTTACTGAGATTATCATATGACATGCAAATATGAACCAACCCTGAATTTTCAGTATAAGCCTCATTTCCTCATTGTACTTTTGTATTTTTAATATATTGCTAGATTCAATTAGCCAATATTTTTGATAATTTTTGTGTGCATATTCATAAGAAATATGATGTGTAATTTCATTTATTCATAATGTCTTTATATTGTTTTTGCATCAGGATAATGATAGATTCATAAAGTTAGTTGGAAAGTATATTAGTCAGGGTTTTCTGGAGGGACAGAAGTAATAGGATAGATGTATATATGAAGGAAAGTTTATTAAAGAGTATTGACTCACACGATCGTAAGGTGAAACCCCACAGTAGGCCATCTATCTGCAAGCTGAGAAGCAAGGAAGCCAGTCTGAGTCCAAAAACCTCCAAAGTAGGGAAGCCAACAGTGCAGCCTTCAGTCTGTGGCTGAAGGCCCAAGAGCCCCTGGCAAACCACTGGTGTAAGTCTGAATCCAAAAGCTGAAGAAATTGGAAGTCTGATGTTTAAGGGCAGAAAACATTCAGTACGGGAGAAAGATGAAGGCTGGCAGACTCGGCAAGTCGACTCCTTCCACCTTTTTCTGCCTGCTTTTTTTTCCCTAGCTGCACTGGCAGCTAATTAGATGGTGCCCACCCAGACTGAGGGTGGGTCTGATGAGTCTGCCTCTCTCAGTCCACTGACTCAAATGTTAATCTCCTTTGGCAACAGCTTCACAGACACACCCAAGAACAATACTTTGCATCCTTCAATCCAATCAATTTGACACTCTATATTAATCATCACAGGAAGTATTTTTGTTTGTTCTATTTTCTTGAAGACTTTGGATGAATTGTCAATATTCCTTCTTTAACGGTTTGACAGAATCCATTTATTCCTGGTGTTATTTTGCTGGAACTTCAAAAAAATATGGATTCACAGAAAGAGGTTGAAACCCTAAATAAACTAATATCAACTTCTGAAATGAAATCAGCAATAAAGAACTTACCAACCAAAAAATGCTCTGAATCACATGGATTTACAGTTAAATTCTACCAGATGTACAAAGAAGAACTGATATCAATTCCTACTGAAATTATTCCAAAGAAATTGAGGAGGAAGAAGGTTTTCTCCCTAACTCATTCATTTGATGTGATTATTTGTTTGTTATTTGCTGATTTGTTTAGTTCCTTGTAGATTCTGGATATTAGTCCTTTGCCAGATGTTTAGTTTGTGACCATTTTCTCCCATTCTGAGGGTTAACTGCTTACTCTGCTAATTATTTCTTTTGCTGTGCAGAAGCATTTTAGTTTAATTAGGTCCCATTGATTTATTTTTGTTGCATTTGCCTTTTGGTTCTTGGCCATGAACTCTTTGCCTAAGCCAGTGTATAGAAGAGGTTTTCTGATGTTGAGCATTTTCTCATACATCTATTTGTCATTCGTATATCTTCTTTTGAGAAATGTCTATTCCAGTCCTTTGCCCTTTCCTAAATTGTTTTTCTACTATTGAGTTGTATGAGTTCTTCATACACTTTGGCTATTAACCTTTTATCAGATAAATGATTTGCAAACATTTTTTCCCAATCCATAAGTTGCCTTTTCATTCTGCTGATTTTTCCTTAAGAGCCAGAAATGTGTCTGATTCAAAGAGCCTAGCACAGAGAGCCAGAGTATATGCTTAATACATGCTTATTCAAGGAATAAAAGGATTAATGGTGAGGAATGAATGAATTTGTTTATTTGCACATGGACATTCATTTTGTCTTCCTTCTTCTCATCATCACCATCATCATGGTTCTCCCCAGCTCATTTGTCTTCCTCCTTGTGACACTACTCTTTGAAGTCCTTCATTAACCTTCCCTACATTATCAATCAGCCTTAATTCAGATATTCCTTTGCTCAGAGGCCTTCCCTGATCAGCTTTCCTTAAGGGGTCAATTCCTCCACCAGTCACCTCATCACCTGTTCTCTATCACATAACCCTGGTTCATAATGTTCCATAACATTTACTGCTCTTAGAAATTAACTTAAATAAAGTTTGTTTGATATTGTCTGTTCCCCCACCCCTCACTGGAATGTCAACTACACAAAAGTAGAAAATGTGGTGATTCTATTTACTTCTTTTAGTCCAGAATTAGGACAAGTGCCTGACATTGCAGGTACCCAATAACTCCTGACTGAATTTACAAATGACTTTTATCCACCTTACAATAGCTACTATTTGTAGAACACATAATCATACAAAACCCTGATTCTTTATATACATTATTGCAAATAACAATACCTCTTTTATACAATAGATGTTGTAATCCCATTTTATAGATTAGCAGCCTCAAAACACATAGACATACAAACACACACTTGTTCATACACACATGTGTATACAACTATGCACACACATTTGTTTTTTATTAGAAGGGTGCTCCTTCAGATCTCAGAAAGTCCCTGGAAACAGCTAAGCCCAGAGACCTGGCCTCAATGGAGCTATACCCAGCTGGTCAAAGACCCAAAACTTCTACACAAGGGAGGCAAGCAGAAAGGAACATTCAAGAACAACTCCCTCACAAAGCCAGGTACAGCTTTCTAGGGCCAGGAATATGCTCTCCTAGTGTACTGAGGAGGAGCCCTTCCTGTCAGGTAGGGTCACATTTAGTGGAGGCAGATGTTGCAGATCCAGGATATAAGACAGTCCTTGTACATTTGGAAGAACTTGAAAAAATTCAAGAAGAGCCATACATCTTAAACTGAAGCCTTTTATCATAGTCCCTTAATTAGTTTAACTGGAGAAGTGGCAGTCTATACATATTGGAAATTCTGTTGGCATATGCCTATTTTTCATAACAAGGGTAGTTAATGACATGATTTAGTTTAGATTAAATCTCTTGGTGGCATTTTTTTTTTGAGACAGAGTCTTGCTCTGTCACCCAAGCTGGAGTGCAATGGCATGATCTCGGCTCACTGCAACCTCTGCCTACTGGGTTCAAGCAATTCTCCTGCCTCGGCCTCCCGAATAGCTGGGATTATAGGAACCTGCCACCACACCCAGCTAATTTTTGTATTTTCGGTAGAGATTAAGTTTCGTCATGTTGTCCAGGCTGGTCTCAAACTCCTGATCTCAGATGATCCACCACCTTGGCTTTCCAAATTGCTGGGATTACAGGCATGAGCCACAGCACCCGGTCCCTTGGTGGCATCTTGCTCCTATATCCTTCTGCTGGCCATGCTTATTCACTGAGAAGACATTCACTATCTCAATGGTGCCATGCCATAGAGAGACAAGGGGGAAGAATTGCATTACATTCTCAAGAAACTCACATCTATTGGAAAAATAGACAACTAATCAATTAAATATCAGTGTAATATATGTCATGGGGGATACACATATCTCCTATATTGGACTTCAGACTCTTTACAAGAGTTCATTCTAGTGTCCCCAGCAATTAACATAACTGTGTAGGTATACATGCCTACTTCTATACATCTGGGATTGGATTTGCAAGTGAAGAAAACTGTCCAACTTTCCTCCAATCATTTTTGTAATACATGCTTAGTTAATGTGAAGTAGAGTGTAATTGAAAATTCTCCCTCTCAAGTTGAAGAGAGGCTTAATCATCTATGCATTGTTAAAAGATAACTGTGAACTAGATGCTATGCCTTGTGATAAGTATTGAGAGTTCAGGGACACAAGATGTAGTCTTTGATCTCATAGAGCTTTCATTGAGGAGTCTGTTGCTTAGCCAAAAACCTATGTGTGATCTTTCTGGCACAACGATAGGCAATTACAAAAATACCCGGCAGGCCTTATGAAGAAAGTTCCCTTCCTCACCCCAGACTTGGTTCACAGGTAGTGCATTATATTCTCTGAATGGAGTTTCATTCAAGTGTCAGAACTTTCTGAACAGTCATGCTCTTGTGCATAAATGCATTTTTAACCCAGGCACCTCCATTCAGATGACTATTGGGAGGCTCCAGCCAGGGTCTCTCATAGGTACCTCTACTGAGAGTTCCTCATCAGAGGTAAAAGGAAAACCTTGATGATTCACAAGTAGTGCATTATAGTCTCTGAATGGCGTTCCATTCAAGTCTTAGAACTTTCTGGATAACCATGCTCTTGTATACAAATGCATTTTTAATGCAGGCACCTCCATCCAGATGACTATTGAAAGGCTCCAGCCAGGGTCTTTCATAGGCATCTCTACAGAGAGTTCCTCATCAGAGAGAAAAGAAAAACCTTGATGATGCTTTCCTCCCCTTTGACTCAGAACTCAGTATTTTTCCACTGCTTGCCCTTCCCTCATCTTCACTTTCAGGGCTTCCTCTCTGCAGTGAGATGATTTACACCATCTGTGCTGATACATCGGAACTTTGACTGATTCCTGCACCATTCCTTGGAGAAAAATAGGCCAATGGGGGAGCTGGTGCTTTCTTCTTTTTGGTTTCTTGCTTATGCTATCATAGAGAGTAAATAATGCTTTAATTTAGGCTTATTGTCTTAGTTGACTACTCTGGCACCTGGCAGCTCAACTAAGCTCTTGAAAAATTGGCACAGTAAGCAGGGCAATTGATTAAATACAATGTTATTCTGAGACAACTAAGGCAAAAATAAACAAATAGGATTATATCAAATTAACTTCTGTGTAGCAAACAACCAATAGAATAAAGAGACAACGTACAGAATGACAGAAAATATTTGCAAACTATTCATTCAACAGGAGATTAATATCCAGAATATACAAGGAACTCAAACGTCTCAACAGAAAAAAACTGTTAACAATACAAAGGACTTGGGTGTTGTGATCTAAGCTATATCTGCTTTGCAGACTCTTAGAGTTACTCAGCTTACATGGCCCTGACCTTCTCAGTTCTGTTTTGAATATCTGGAAAGCCTTACCAAGAAGGATGGTTGCAAACAAGCCCAGACAGTGAAGACTACAATAAATATCTAACTATTCAATGCCTAGACGTATAAGAATATCTGCTAGCATCAACACCATCCAGAACAACATGACCTCACCAAATAAACTAAATAAAGCAACAAAGACCAATCTTAGGAAATAGAAATATGTGACTTTTCAGGCACAGAATTTGAAATAGCTGTGTTAAGCAAACACAAAGAAATTCAAGATAACACAGATAAGGAATTCAGAATTCTATTAGATAAATTTAACAAAGAGATTGAAATAATTAAAAAAGAATCAAGCAGAAATACTCAAGCTGAAAAATGCAATTGGCATACAGAAGAATGCATCAGAGTCATCCTTTAATAGCAGAATGGATCAAGCAGAAGGATTAGTGAGCTTGAAGATGGGCTATTTGAAAATACACAGTTAGATGAGACAAAAGAAAAAAGAACAAAAAAGAATGAAGCACAACTACAAGATTTAAAAAATAGCCTCAAAGGGCAAACCTTAGACTCACTGGCCTTAAAGAGATGAGGTGGAACATTTATTCAAAGGGATAATAATAACAGAGAACTTCCCGAAAGTAGAGAAATGTATCAATACCCAAATACAAGAAGGTTATAGAACATCAAGCAGATTTACCCAAAGAAGATTATCTCAAGGCATTTAATAACCAAACTCTCCAAGGTCAAGGATAAAGAAAGGATCCTAAAAGCAGGAAGGGAAAATAAACAAATAATGTACAGTGGAGCTCCAATATGTCTGGCAGCAGAATTTTACTTCTCCTTCACTCATGAAACTTAGTTTGGCCAAATATGAAATTCTAGATTGGAAATTCTTTTCTTTAGGAATGTTGAATTTTGGCCCCCAATCTCTTCAGGGGTTTCTGCTGAGAGGTCTTCTGTTAGTCTTCTGGCAGTCTGAGGGACTTTCCTTTATAGGTGACCTGGCCTTTTACCTGGTTCCCTTTAACATTTTTTTCCTTCATTTTGATCTTAGAGAATCTGATGATTATGTGTCTTTGGCTTGTTCTCATGGAGTATCTTGCTGGGGTTCTCTGATTTCCTTAAGTTGAATGTTGGACTGTCCTGCTAGGTTGGAGAAATTCTCCTGGATGATATTCTGAAGTATGTTTTCCAATTTGATTCCATTCTCCCATCTCTTTCAGGTATCCCTAACAGTCATAGGCTCGGTCTTTTAACATAATCCCATAGTTTTTGGAGGTTTTGTTCATTCCTTTTTATTATTTTTTCTTTAATCTTGTCTGCCTGCCTTATTTCATCCAAATAGTCTTCAAGCTCTGATATCCTTTCTTCTGTGTGGTCTATTCAGCTCTTGCTACTTGTGTTTGCATAGTGAAGTTCTAATGAGTGAAAGAGAAGTAAAATCTTTTTCTGACAAGCAAATGCTGAAGGAATTCAACACCACCAGGACTACCTTGCAAGAGCTCCTGAAGGAGGCACTAAATATGAAAAACAAAACAAACCATTACCAGTCACTACAAAAACACGCTGAAGTACAGAGACCAGTGACACTATGAAGCAACTACATCAAGTCTTCAAAATAACCAGCCAGCTAAAATCATGATGACAGTATAAAATTCATACAGAGCAATATTAACTTGAAATGTAAATAGGCCAAACGCCCCAATTGAAAGACAAAGAATGCCAAGCTAGAGGAAGAGCCAAAATCCATCACTGTGCTATATTCAAGAGACCCGTCTCATGAAAAGACACACATAGACTCAAAATACAAAGATGAACTACTAAGCAATTGAAAAAAGCAGGCGTTATAATCCTAGTTTCTGAAAACGCTAACTTTAAACCAACAAAAACGAAAAAAGACAAAAAAAGGGCATTACATAATGGCAAAAGGGTCAATTCAACAAGAAGAGATAACTATTTTAAGCATATATATACCCAATACAGGAGCAGCCAGATTCATAAAACCAGTTCTTAGATACCTACAAAGAGGCTGGGCATGATGGCTCATGCCTGTAATCCCAGCACTTTGGGAGGCCGAGGCGGGCAGATCATGAGGTCAGGAGTTCAAGACTAGCCTGGCTAATATGGTGAAACCCCTTCTCTATTAAAAGTACAAAAATTAGCTGGGCGTGGTGGCATATGACTGTAGTCCCAGCTACTCGGGAGGTCAGGCAGAAAAATTGCTTGAATCTGGGAGGTGGAGGTTGTAGTGAGCTGAGATCATGCCACTGCACTCCAGCCTGAGTGACAGAGCAAGACTGTCAAAACAAAACAAAACAAAACAAAACAAAACAAAACAGAAAAACAACCTACAAAGAGACTTACACTCGCACACAATAATAGTGGGAGAATTTAACACCCCACTGTCAATATTAGACAAATCATGAAGACAGAAAATTAACAAAGATATTCAGGACTTGAACTCAGCTCCGGTTAAGTGGACCTGATAAATATCTACAGAACTCTCCAATCCAAAACAACAGAATATACATTCTTCTCATCACCACATGACACTTAATCTAAAATTCGTTGCATAATTGGAAGTAACAAATGCAAAAGAACTCATATCATAGCAAACAGTCTTTCAGACAACAGCACAATCAAATTAAAATTCAAGATTAGGAAACTCACTCAAAGATCACACAACTACATGGAAATTGAACAACCTGCTCCTGAATGACTCCTGGGTAAGTAATGAAATTAAGGCAGAAAACAAGAAGTCCTTTGAAACCAATGAGAAAAGAGACAATGTACCAGAATCTCTGAGACACAGCTAAAGCAGTGTTAGGAGGGAAATTTATAGCACTGAATGCCCACATCGAAAAGCTATAAAAATCTCAAATCAACACCCTACCATCACAACTAAAAGAACTAGAAAACTAAGAGCAAACAAACCTCAAATCTAGCAGAAGACAAGAAATAAACTCAGAGGGTAATTGAAGGAGAGACATGATAAACCCTTCAAAAAATGAATGAATACAGGAGCTAGTTTTCTGAAAAAAATAATAAAATAGATAGATTTCTTAGACTAATGAAGAAAAGAGAGAAGAATCAAATAGACACAATAAAAATGATAAAGGGGATATCAGCACTGACCCCACAGAAATACAAACAACCATCAGAGAATACTATAAACACCTCTATGCAAATAAACTAAGAAATCTAGAAGAAATGGATAAATTCCTGGACACATACACCCTCCCAAGACTGAACCAGGTATAAGTTGAATCCCTGAATAGACCAATAATAAGTTCTGAAATTGAGGCAATAATCAATAGCCTATCAACCAAAAAAAGCCCAAGACCAGATGGACTTACATCTGAAGTTTACCAGAAGTACAAAAAGGAGCTGATAACCTTTCTTCCCAAACTATTCCAAACAATTCAAATGGAGGCACTCCTCCCTAACTCATTCTATGAGGCCAGCATCATCCTGATACCAAACCTGGCAGAGATACAACAAAAAAAGAAAAGTTCAGGCCAATGTCTCCGATGAATATTGATGCAAAAATTCTCAATAAAATACTGGCAATCTGAATCCAGAAGCACATCAAAAACCTTAACTGCCACCAATAAGTTGGATTCATCCCTGTGATGCAATTGCAGCTGTTTCAATATACCTACATCAATAAACATAAGTTATCACATAAACAGATCTAAAGACAAAAACCACATGATTGTCTCAATAGATGCCAAAAAGGCCTTGATAAAATTAAACATCCTGTCCTGTTAAAAACTTTCAATAAACCAGGTAATGAAGGAACATACCTCAAAATAATGAGTGATATATGAAAAACCCATAGCCAATATCAAAATGAATGGGCAAAAGCTGAAAGCATTCCCCTTGAAAACTGGCACAAGACAAGGATGACCTTTCTCACCATTCATATTCAACACAGTATTTAAATAATCTGGCTAGGGCACTCAGGAAAGGGAAAGAAATAAAGAGTATTCAAATAGTAAGAGGGAAAGTCAAATTGTCTTTATTTGCAGATGACGTGATCCTATATCTATAAAACTCCATTATGTCAGACCAAAAGCTTCTTCAGCTGATAAGCAACTTCAGCAAAGTCTCAGGATACAAAATCAATGTGCAAACGTCACAAAGATTTCTATACATCAACAACAGGCAAGCAGAGAGCCAAATCATGAATGAATTCCCATACACAATTGCTACAAAAGGAATAAAATACCTAGGAATACAGTTAACAAGGGAAGTGAAAGACCTCTTTAAGGAGAACTACAAACCACTGCTCAAGAAAATTAGAGAGGACACAAACAAATGGAAAAATATTCCACACTCATGATTAGGAAGAATCAATATTGTGAAAATGGCTATACTGCCTAAAGTAATGTATAGATTCAATGCTATTCCCACTAAACTACTATTGACATTATTTGCAGAATTTGAAGAAACTATTTTAAAATTCATATGTAACTAAAACAAAGCCCATACAGCCAAGACAACTCTAAGCATAAAGAACAAAGTGGGAGGTATCACGTTACCTGACTTCAAACTATATTACAAGACTACAGTAACCAAAACAGCATGGTACTGGTACAAAAACAGACATTTAGACCAATGAAACAGAATAGAGAACTCAGAAGTAGGACCAAACATCTAGAACCATCTGATCTCTGACAAAAACAAGGAATGGGGAGACGATTCCCTATTTAATAAATGGTGCTGAGAAAACTGGCTAGCCATATGCAGAAAATTGAAACTGGACCCCTTTCTTACACCTTATACAAAAAATCAATACAAGATGGATTAAAGACTTAAATGTAAAATCCCAAACTATAAAAACCCTAGAAGAAATCCTCAGCAATACCATTCAGGACAAAGGCACAGGCCAAGATTTCATGATGAAATCACCAAAAGCAACTGCAACAAAAGCCAAAATTGATAAATTGGATCTAATTAAACTAAAGAGCTTCTGCACAGCAAAAGAAACTATCATCAGAGTGAACAGACAACCTAGAGAGTGGTAGAAAATTTTGCAATCTACCCATCTGACAAAAGTCTAACATCCAGAATATACAAGGAACTTAAACAAATTTACAAGAAAAAAACAATTCAATTAAAAAGTAGGCAAAGGACACAGACACTTTGCAAAAGAAGACATTCATGCAGCCAAACTATATGAAAAAAAGCTCAACATCACTGATCATTAGAGAAATACAAATCAAAACCACAACGAGATACCATCTTATGCCAGTTAAAATGGCGATTATTAAGAAGTCAAGAAACAACAGATGCTAGCGAGGTTGCAGAGAAATAGGAACACTTTTACACCGTTGGTGGGAGTTGTAAATTAGTTCAACCATTGTGGAAGATGGTGTGACAATTCCTCGAAGATCTAGAACCAGAAATACCATTTCACCCAGCAATTGCATTACTTGATATATGCCCAAAGGAATATAAATCATTCCATTACAAAGATACATGCATGCATATTTTCATTGCAGCACTATTCACAATAGCAAAGACATGGAATCAACCCAAATGCCCATGAACAATAGACTAGATAAATAAAATGTGGTAAATACACACCACAGAATACTATGAAGCCACAGAAAGGAATGAGATCATGTCCTTTGCAGGGACATGGATGGAGCTGGAAGCCATTATCCTCAGCAACCTAATACAGGAACAGAAAACCAAACACTGCATGTTCTCACTTAAAAGTCGGAGCTGAACAATGAAAATACATGGACACAGGGAAGGGAACAACACATACTGGGACCCGTCATGGGGTGGAGTCGAGGGAGGGAGAGCATTAGGTAAAACAGCTTATGCATGCTGGCCTTAATACCTAAGTGATAGGTTGATAGGTGAAGCAAATCACTATAGCACATGTTTACGTATGTGACAAACCTACACATCCTGCACGTGTACCCCGAAACTTAAAATAAAAATTAAAATAATATAAATAGTCATTTCAATTGATACTGAAAAAGCGTTTGAGGTTCAACATTCCTTCATAATAAAAACCCTCATAAATCTGGGGATAGAAGAAATATACCTCAACATAATAAAAGCCATGTATGACAGACTCACAGCTAGTATCAATCTGAATGAGGAAAAACTAAAGCCTTCTGGAACATAACAAGGATGCCCACTTTCACCATTTTTATTCAACATAGTATTGGAAGTCCTAGCTAGAACAATTCAGAAAAGAGAAAGAAATCAAGGACATCCAGTTTGGAAAGGAAGCAGTCAAAGTATCCTTGTTTGCAGATGATATGATCTTCTATTTGGAAAAACCTAAAGGCTCACAAAAACTATTAGAACTAATGAAAATATTTGGTGCAAGATATAAAGGCAATATAGAATAATAAGTAGCACTTGTATATGCCAACAGTGAGCAATCTGTAAAAGAAATCAAGAAAGGTATCCCATTTACAATAGCCACAAATAAAATAAAATACCTAGTAATTAACCAAAGAAGTGAAAGATCTCTATAATGAAAACTATAAAACAATGAAGGAAATTGAAGAGACCATAGAAAAATGGAAAGATATTTCATGTTCATGGTTTAGACACTCAATATTGCTAAAATGTCCATACTACCCAAAGCAATCTACAGATTCAATGCAATTCCTGTCAAAATACCAATGACATTCTTCACAGAAATAGAAGAAACAATCCTAAAATGTATGTGGAATCATAAAGGACCCAGAATAGCCAAAGCTATCCTAAGCAAAAAGAACCAAACTGGAGGAATCACATTACCTGACTTCAAATTATACTGCAGATCTATAGTAACCAAATCAACATGGTACTGGCATAAACACACACACATAGACCAATGGAGCAGAATAAAGAACCCAGAAACAAATTCATACACCTACATTTAACTAATTTGCAACAAAGGCTCCAAGAATATGCACTGGGGAAAAGACAGTCTCTTTAATAAATTGCACTGTGAAATCTGGATATCCATATGCAGAAGAATCAAACTAGACCCCTATTTCTTGCTATATACAAAAATCAAATCAAAATTGATTAAAGTCTGAAATCTAAGACATTAAACTGTGAAAATACTAGATTTTCTAGTATTTTCTGTGAAGAATACATTGGGGAAACTCTCCAGGACATTGGTCTGGGCAAAAACTTGAGTAATATTCCACAAGCACACGTAACCAAAGCAAACATGGACAAATGGATCACATTAAGTTTCTGCACAGCAAAGGGAAAAATTAACAAAGTGAAGACACAACCCACAGAATGGGAGAAAATAGTTACAAACTACTCATATGACATGGGATTAATAACTAGAATATATAAAGAGCTCAAACAATTCCATAGCTCTAATTAAAAATGGTGAAAATGTATGAATAGACATTTCTTAAAAGAAGACATACAAATTGCAAACAGGCATATGGAAAGGTGCTTAACATCATTGATCATCACAGAAATGCAAATCACAACTACAATGAGATGTCATCTCACCCCAGTTAAAATGGCTTTTATCCAAAAGACAGGCAATAACAAGTGCTGACAGGGATGTGGAGAAAAGCGAACCCTCTTACACTGTTGGTGGGAATGTAAATTAGTACAACCATATGGAGAACAGTTTCTCTCTCCGCTTCTCTGTCTTTCTTATTACACTATCTTTTTAAATCTTTTCTGTTTCTGGCTGTCTTTGTCAAGCAGTGATGTTATCACTTGTAAATTTGCTGGTTTATTGCCATAAGCTAATGGGCTAGGCAGTGAGCTGTGGGCTCAAGATTAGACTTAATTAAAGCTGTTTCAAGATTTTATAATAGATGAACTGAGTAAGCCATGTTACTTACTATATTTATGGGCTGAGCAGAAAAAGTTTTTAATGCCAGAATGAGGGCTCCAATCTCAGCTCTTTAACTGCCAGTAAACTTAGATCAGGTGATTGAATTATGTGGTCTACAAGACTGCTGCTTTTCTTTGTTTACCTGATCCGTTAGTAAACAGTGTCAAAAGTATTAGGTATGGAGAAGAGTAATACTGCTTCAAATTGCTTTTTTCTTAAAGGAATTTTGATGATATTAGGATTATAACTTAGCAGTTGACTGCATAATTCGTTGCGATGGCAAGCTGAAATTGGTAACATGAAGTTTAAAAGGAAATGTGAAAATATTTCTAGAAGCAGAGACTTAAAATAATATACCTTAACCATGTGCTTAAAGCCACAGGGAGACTAGCTTAAATCTTGCAATCGAGTTTTCAGGCTGACCAAGTTTATGGACCTTAAACTGGTAAGGTGTTTTAAAAACAGTGACTTACTAGCTGAGCAAAGACTATCTTTAATCAGTCTTTAACACATATGTTTTTACCTCACTCACATACAAATTTCTGTCACTTTTTGAGAATGGGCACAACATTTCTACTTCTTAATTTAACAACTATTATTTAATTTGGTTTAAAGTTCTCCTTTAAAGGTAGCGTGTGGTTTTACATGCTTAGATTTTAATCGCTTTTTAACTAATTCGTGAATCTTCTTTTATAGCTGATGAAATTTATTATCTAAATTTACAAAATCAAGGGTAAATAAGGCTTCTGCTAGTAGTGTTGCCTTTTAAGATAGAAAACATGTTTTTCAACTTATCAGTTAATTAGGAAATGTTTTTCTACTGAGGAACAAAGCTATATGGCTGACTTTTAATTGCTTCTTACTAATCGTGGGCTCTCAGTAATTTTTCTCCCTTCAGCGTTTACTGTTTTACTTAAATTGGATCTTAAAAAAGCCACGTTAAGGGTAAGAGAGAAGCAACAAGGGCCATTATCAGAATTTTAAATTTAACTCAAATCTTAGCAGAGAATTACAATTTGGGATGCTGCTTGCACACAAAGAACACACAAAATTTCACTGTGGGGCACCTGGAGAGAGCAGCAGCAGTGGCACGGTTCGGGGCTGCAGCCGTGCTGGCCCTGCCCAGGTGCTGCTTGTTGCTTTCTGCTGGTGCTGCTCATTCCCCCTACCCATGCAGTAGCAGGCTTGGGCAGAGCTTCCCTACCAGAGCATTTTACCCCCCTTTTTTTCCTTTTGCTTGGCCACACAGCTCTGGCCTGTAATGCCTTTTTTCTTATTTTTAAAAAAATAAACATACACCTGATTGCCTTGCCTATCATCGATTACTGGGCAGGCTAAGAGTTTCTTCTGTAATGCTGCTTGCTTAAGACAAGTTCCTGTAGCTGTAGCATTTCTTTTTTCCCTTTTCCTATTCATTGGATGCCTTTGTGTATGATTTCTCCCCACTTGTTCCCAGAGCTTTACATCCAACGTGTTCTTTGCAGAGAACCATGGGCCCTGGGAAACAGCAGCTTGAATTATGTTCTGTACTTTTACCTGTTTAGCTGATAACTGCTGTCCCATGATGAATCCCTAGCCTGAAACAATTCTTCCCAAGCTTGGCAATCCCCAGTGGGTATCAATGACTTACTGACTACTTGACCTGACTGCATGGATCTCTTTACTTTCTGGTTCTTGGGAAGTCTGCCATTCCTTCTTCACAATGACGATCAAATTGGTTTGCTCCGTGATGGAGTGCCTGCTGTGATGGGTATCATGTGGAAGTCATCACCTGAGACATTGACCACCACCTGAGGACGTCTGTCCTGCAGACCCTGACTTAACAACAGTCGAATAAATGCACTCTCACACCTGGTTCAGTGATTCCAGTGGGCTAGGGATGGTCATTGGCTGCTTTCAGAGGGCAAAATGCAGCCAATTGATCAAGATCCCCTGTACATCCACACATTTATTCAGTAAAATATTTCATAACAGAGGTTCTAAGTCAACACGCTTGTGGATAATTCACATGGTTAAAATAGTGGTTTTACAAATTATAAAAGCTTTAGGTTCTGGGCCCAGAGTAAACACTATTAACAAGTAATTCCCCTTTGAGGAATTCTCCCCCTCAGAGGGCCATCCAGCACCAAAGTTTACACGAGTAAACAGTTAGAAACAAAGGGATGTGGGGTAAACAGACTTAAATTGGGAAAGCCTTTTATCTTCCCTATCTTTTCCCTAACATAATGGACCGGCTGCCTTCAGCCTCTCCCAATAAAACCTTTCGGTCTTCCAAAAGGTTTGAGACTAATCTATAACTTTCCTTAATATTTTACTAATATTTTGCCAGCCACCCCAAGTGAATCTCA
>PVKP010024704.1:23819-34716 GCA_004027715.1 Plecturocebus donacophilus
AAAAAAAAAAATAAAAAAAAAAAAAAATAAAATAAAAAAAGAATGTGGTATATTCATACAATGAAATATGAGTTCACAATAAACATGAAAGAATTACTAATACATGCAACAACTTCAAGAAATCTCATAAATACTATGTATAGCAAAGAAACCTGACACAAAAGAGTAAATCCTGAATGGTTCCATTTATATAAAGTTCTAGAACAGAAAAACTAAACTATGGTGATAGAAACTATAACAGTAGTTGCTTGGGAGGCAGGGTTTTCACTGGGAATGGCATAAGAAAACTTTTTGGGAGATGCATCTTTTTTTTCTTTTTTTTTCTTTTTTACTTTTATTTTTAATTTTTTAATTTTGCGAGGTTTTGGGGGAACTGATGGTGTTTGGTTACATGAGCAAGTCCTTTAGTGATTATGTCTAAGATTTCAGTGCATCCCAAGCAGTGTACCTGTATCCAATTTGTAGTCTGTTATTCGTTGCCACCCTGACTCTTTCCCCCCACTAATTGACCCTAGAATCTAATGCTTCATTCTTATGTCTTTGCATCCTCATAGCTTAGCTCCCACATATGGGTGAGAATGTATAATGTTTGGTTTTCCATTCCTGAGTTACTTCACTTAGAATAATAGTCTCCAATCCTATCCAGGTTGCTGCTAATGCCATTAATTCATTCCTTCTTATGGCTGAGTAGTATTCCATGGTATTTATATATCACATTTTCTTTATCCACTTATTGATTGATGGGCATTTGGCCTGGTTCTATATTTTTGCAATTGCAACTTGTGTTGCTGTAAACATGTATGTGCAAGTATATTTTTGCATAATGACTTCTTTCCCTCCTTGTAGATACCCAGTAGTGGGATTGCTGGATCAAATGGTCGATCTACTTTTAGTTCTTTAAGGAATCACCACACTGTTTTCCATAGTGGTTGTACTAGTTTACATTCCCATCAACAGTATAAAAGGAATCACCACACTGTTTTTCATAGTGGTTGTACTAGTTTACACTCCTATCAACAGTATAAAAGTGTTCTCTTTTTACCACATCCATAGCAACATCCATTATTTTTTGATTGTTTGATTATGTCCATTCTTGCAGGAGTGAGGTGATATTGCACTGTGGTTTTCATTTGCATTTCCCTGATAATTTGTGATGTTGAGCATTTTTCCATATGCTTGTCTGCCATTTGTATATCTTTTTTTGAGAATTGTCTATTCATGTCCTTAACCCACTTTTTGATGAAATTGTTTATTTTTTCTTTGTTGATTTCTTTGAGTTCCCTGTAGATTCTGGATATTAGTCATTTGTCAGATGTATAGATTGTGAAGATTTTCTCCCACTCTGAAGGTTATCTGTTAATGTCTTGATTATTTCTTTTGCTGTGCAGAAGCTTTTTCGTTTAGTTATGTCCCATCTATTTATCTTTATTTTTGTTGCATTTGCTTTTGGATTCTTGGTCATGAAGTCTTTAGCTTTTCCAATGTTATCTTCTAGAATCTTTATGGTTTCAGGTCTTAAAGTCTTTGTTCCAGCTTAAGTTGATTTTTGTATAAGATGAGAGATGAGGATCCAGTTTCATTCTTCTACATGTGGGTTACCAATTATGCCAGCACCATTTGTTGAATAGGATGTCCTTTCTCCACTTTATGTTTTTGGTTTCTTTGTTGAAGATAAGTTGGCTATAAGTATTTGGCTTTATTTCTGGGTTCTCTATTCTGTCCATTGACTTATGTGCCTATTTTTATACCATTACCATGCTGTTTTGGTGAGGCCATGGCCTTATAGTGTGGTTTGAAGTCTGGTGATGTGATGCCTCCAGATTTGTTCTTTTTGCTTAGTCTTGCTTTGGCTATGCAGGCTCTTTTTGGGTTTCATATTAATTGTAGGATTGCTTTTTTCTAGTTCTGTGAAGAATGATAGTGGTATTTTGATGAGAATTACATTGAATTTGTAGATTCCTTCTGACAATATGGTCATTTTCACAACATTGATTCTACCCATCCATGAGCATGAGATGTGTTTCCATCTCTTTGTGTCATCTATGATTTCTTTCAGCAGTGTTTTGTATTTTTCTCGTAGAGGTCTTTCACATTCTTAGTTAGGTATATTCCTATTTTATTTTTATGGATTTTTGCAGCTCTTGTGGAAGGGGTTGAGTCCTTGATTTGATTCTCAGCTTGGCTGCTGTTGGTGTATAGCACAGCTACTGATTTGTGTACATTAACTGTGTATACTGAAACTTTGCTCAATTCATTTATCAGTTCTAGGAGCTTTTTGGATGAGTCTTTAGGGTTCTACAGGCATATAATCATATCATCAGCAAGCAGTGAGTTTGACTTCCTCTTTACTGATTTGGATGCCCTTTATTTCTTTCTCTTGTCTGATTGCTCTGGCTAGGACTCCCAGTAGTATGTTGAACAGAAGGTTTAAAAGTGGGCATCCTTGTCTCATTCCTATTCTCAGGGGGAATGCTTTCAAATTTTCCCCATTCAGTATAATGCTGGCTATGGATTTGTTGTAGATGCCTTTTATTATCATAAAAGGTATGTCCCTTTTATACTGATTATGTTGAGGTTTTAATCATAAAGTGATGCTGCATTTTGTCAAATGCTTTTTCTGCATCTATTTAGATGATCATGTGATTTTTGTTTTTAATTCTGTTTATGTGGTGTATCACATTTATTGACTTGTATTTGTTAAACCATCCCTGCATCCCTGGTATGAGACCCACCTGATCATAGTTGATTATCTTTTTGATATGCTGTTGAATTCATTTCACCAATATTTTTTTAAGAATTTTTACATCTATGTTCATCAGGGATATGGTCTATAGTTTCAGTTCTTTGAATGTCTGATAGAATTCAGCTGTGAATCTATCTAGTCCTGGACGTTTTTCTTTTGGCAAATTTTTTATTACCATTTCAATCTTGCTGCTTGTTATTCACCTGTTCACAGATTCCATATCTTTCTGGTTTAATCTTGGAGGGTTGTATATTTCCAAGAATTTATCCATCTCTGCTAGGCTTTCTAATTTACGTGTGTAAAGGTGTTCACAGTAGACTTGAATAATCTTTTGTATTTCTGTGATATCAGTTGTAATATCTCCTGTTTTGTTTCTAATTGAGCTTATTTGGATCTTCTCTCTTCTTTTCTTGGTTAAACTCACTAATGGTCTATCAATTTTATCTTTTCAAAGAACAAGCTTTTGGTTTATCTTTTGTATTTTCTGCTTGTTTCAATTTCATTTAGTTCTGCTCTGACCTTTGTTATTTCTTTTTTCTGCTGTGTTTGGGTTTGGATTGTTCTTTTTTCTCCAGTTCTGTGTTGTGTAACCTTAGATTGTCTATTTGTGCTCTTTCAGACTCTTTGATGTAGGCATTTAATGCTATCAACTTTCCTCTTGGCATTGCTTTTGCTGAATCCCAGAGATTTTGATAGGTTGTGTCACTGTTATTGTTCAGTTCAAAGATATTTTTAATTTCCATCTTGATTTCATTTTTGACCCAGTGATTACTCAGGAGCAAGTTATTTAATTTCAATGTATTTGCATGGTTTTGAGAGTTCTTTTTAAGAGTTGATTTCCAATTTTATTCCACTGTGGTCTGAGATAGCACTTGATATAATTTTGATTTTCTTATTTCCACTGAGACTTGTTTTGTGGCCTATCATATTGTCTATCTTGGAGAATGTTACATGTGCTGATTAATAAAATGTATGTTCTGCAGTTGTTGGGTAGAATGTTCTGTACATATCTGTTAAGTCCATTTGTTGTAGTGTATAGTTTAAGTCCATTGTTTCTTTGTTGACTTTCTGTCTTGATGACCTGTCTAGTGCTGTCAGTGGAATATTAAAGTCCCCCTCTATTACTGTGTTGCTATCTCATTTCTTAGGTCTAGTAGTAATTATTTTATAAGTTTGAGAGCTCCAATGTCAGGTGCCTATATATTTAAAATGGTGATATTTTCCTGTTGAACTAGTCCTTTTACCATTATATACTGTCCCTGTTAGTCTTTTTTAATGCTATTACTTTAAAGTTTGTTTTGTGTGATATAAGAATAGCTACTCTTGCTCACTTTTGGTGTCCATTTGTATGGAATATCTTTTTCCAATCCTTTACCTTAAGTTTACATGAGTCCTTATGTGTTAGGTATATCTGAAGACCGCAGAAACTTGGTTAGTGAATGTCTCATCCATTCTGCCATTCTGGTTTTTTGTTGTTGTTGTTTTTGTTTTTGTTTTTTTGAGACAGAGTTTTGCTCTTGTTACCCTGGCTGGAGTACAATAGCACGATCTCTGCTCACTGCAACCTCTGCCTCCTGGGTTCAAGTGATTCTTCTGCCTCAGTCTCTCAAAGAGCTGAGAGTACAGGCACCTACCACCATGCCTGGCTAATTTTTGTATTTTAGTAGAGATGGGGTTTCACCATGTTGGTCAGGCTAGTCTTGAACTCCTGACTTCAGGTGATCTACCCACCTCAGACTCCTCCCTAAGTGCTGGGATTACAGGCATAAGCCACTGCACCCGGCCCATTCTGTATCTTTCAAGTGGAGTATTTAGAACACTCACATTCAATGTTATTATGGAGACATGAGATACTATTCTATTCATTGTGCTATCTGTTGCCTGAATATCTTGGGATTTTGGGGTTGTTTTTGCATTATGTTATTGTTATATAGGTCCTATGAGATTTATGCTTTAAGGATATTCTATTTTGATGTATTTCAAGAATATATTTCAAGATTTGGAGCTTCTTTTAGCAGTTCTTATAGTGCTGGATTAGTAGTGATGAATTCCCTCAGCATTTGTCTTAAAAAGACTGTATCTTACCTTTATTTATGAAGCTTAGTTTTGCAGAGTACAAAATTCCTGGCTTATAATTGTTTTGTTTAAGGAGGCTAAAAATAAGACCCCAATCCCTTCTAGGGATTCTTCTGAGAAATCTGCCACTAATCTGATAGGTTTTACCTGATGCTCTTGCCTCACAGCTCTTAAGATTCTTCCTTCATCTTGACTTTAAATAACTTGATGACTATATGCCTAGGCAATGATCTTTTTGCAATGAATTTCCCAGGTGTTCTTTGAGTTTCTTGTGTTTGGATGTCTAGATCTCTAGCAAACTGGGGAAGCTTTCCTTGGTTATTTTCTCAAATATGTTTTCCAAATTTTTAGATTTCTCTTCTTTCTCACAAACACCAATTCATCTTAGGTTTGGACATTTAGTATAGTCCCAAACTTCTTGGAGGCTTTGTTCATTTTCTAAATTTTTTTTTTGTCTTTGACATATTAGGCAATTCAAAAGCCTTGTCTTGGAGCTCTGATGTTCTTTCTTCCACTTGATTGATTTGATTGCTCAGACTTTCTAGTGCACTTTGTATTTCTCTAAGTATGTCCTTGATTTTCAAGAAGCTGTGATGGTTTTTTATTTATGCTATCCATTTCACTGAAGAATTTTCCTTTCATATCCTGCATTATGTTTTTAATTTATTTAAATTGGACTTCCCCTTTCTCTGGTGCCTTCTTGATTAGCTTAATAATCAACCTTCTCAATTCTTTTTCTGCCAATTCAGAGATTTTGTCTTGGTTTGGCTTCTTTGCTGGTGAGCTGCTATGATATTTTGGGGGTGTCAAAGAACCTTGTTTTGTGATATTACCAGAATTGCTTTTCTGGTTCCTTCTCATTTGAGTAGACTATGTCAGAAAAAAGATCTGTGATGGAGTGAGACTCTGTCTCGAAAAAAAAAAGAAAGAAAGAAAGAAAAAAGATCTGGGATTCAAGAGCTGCTATTCAGTCTTTTGTCCCACGGAGTCCTACCTCGATGTGGTGTTGTCCCCCTTCCCCTAGGAATGAAGTTTCCTGAGAGCCAAACTGCAGTAATTGTTTTTGCTCTTCTGGGTCTAGCCACCCAGTGGAGCTACCAGGCTCTGGGCTGGTACTGGGGAGTATGTGCAAAGAGTCCTATGATGTGATCCATCTTCAGGTCTTGCAGCGGTGAATACCAGCATCTGCTTTGGTGGAGTTAGGAGGAGAGTGAAGTGGACTCTGTGAGGGTCCTTGGTTGTGTTTTTGTTTAGTGTGCTGGTTTTGTGTTGGTTGGCCTCCAGCCAGGGGACAGTGCTTTCAAGAGTGCATAGGCTGCGATCCTATAGGGAGGATGAAAACTTGCCGTAGGGACACCTGGTGAAGTATTCAGGGTTCTCAGGTGGTGGGCAGGGCCATAGAGCTCCCAAGAGATTGTGACCTTTGTCTTTGGCTAACAGGGTGGGTAAAGAAAGACCGCCAGGTAGGGGCAGGGATAGGAGTGTTTGAGCTTAGCCTCTCCTTAGGCAGGGCTTGCTGCAGCTGCTGTGGGCAATGGGGGTGTGGTTCCCAGTCCAATGGAGTTGTATTCCCAGGGGGATTATGAGTGCCTCTGTTGAGTCATACAGGTCACCAGGGAAGTGGGGGAAAGCTGGCAGTCACAGGCCTCATCCCTATTCCCATGCAGCCCACAGTCCGAAAGGCTGGTCTCACTCTCACTGTGCCCCTTCAACAGCACTGAATCTATTTCCAGGCAGCTGGTGACCAGGGCTAAGAACTTGCCCCAGACCACAAGACTCCCCACTGAGAAAGCAAGCGGATACGGTTTTTTAGCATCTCAGAGAGGCTGCAGTGGTGATCCAGTTCCTGCAAAGGGTGTGTAGATTCTCTTGGCTTTCATGATATATTCCTGTGGTAGCTCTTGGAGCAAAAGTTCATGATGTGAGTCTCCACATGTTGCTCTGTCTGAGCAGAAGCTGCAAGCTAGTCCTAAGTCTTATCTCTGGGACATGTATCTTGATCAATATAGAGGTTACATGGAGGTACAGATTTGTCAAAATTTCATAAAGCTGCACTCTTAAAATTTATGCATTTTAATGTATACTAATTATACCTTATTGATGTTTATAAAGTTAAAAATAAAACACACAATTCATTATAGTAAGAATTATCAGAAAAAGAAAACTTAGAGGTACTAAAACTGGTTATCTTGCAAATGAAATTGGAGAAATATCAGATTTTTTTGCATTTTTAAATTTTTATTTGTATAAGTTCCAGGGTACATGTGCAGAATGTGCAGGTTTGTTAAATAGGTAAATGTGTGTCATGGTGATTTGCTGCAGCTATGAACCCATCACGTAGATATTAAGCCCAGCATGCATTAGCTGTTTTTCCTTATGATGTCCTTCTTTCTGACCCCACAATAGGCACCAGCGTGTGTTGTTCCCCTCCCTGTTCATGTGTTCTCATTGTTCAGCTTCAACTTATATGTAAGAACATGTGGAGTTTGTTTTTCTGTTCCTGCATTAGTTTGCTGAAGATAATGGCTTCTAGCTCCATTCATGTCTCTGCAAAGAATATGATCCCATTCATTTTTATGGCTGCATAGTATTCCATAATGTTTATGTACCACTACCACATTTTCTTTATCCAGCCTATCATTCATGGACATTTTGGTTGATTCCATGTCTTTGCTATTGTGAATAGTGCTGCAATGAACATACACATGCATGCATCTTTATAACAGAATGATTTCTATTTCCTCATGTATATATCCAGTAATGAGATTGCTGGGTCAAATGATATTCCTGGTTCTAGATCTTTGAGGAATAGCCACACTGTCTTCCACAATGGTTGAACTGATTTACATTCCCACCAACAATGTAAAAGCATTCCTATTTCTCCACAACCTCATCAGCATCTATAGTTTCTTGACTTTTTAATAATCGCCATTCTGACTGTCATGAGATGGTATCTCATTGTGGTTTTCATTTCCATTTCTCTAATGATCAGCGATGTTGAGCTTTCTTTCATGTTTGTTGGCCACATAAATGTTTTCTTCTAAGAAATGTCTGTTCATGCCCTTTGTCCACTTTTTAATAGGATTGTTTTTACTTTCTTGTAAATTTAAGTTTCTTGCAGACTCTGGATATTAGACCTTTGTCAGATGGATAGACTGCAAACATTTTCTCCCATCCTGTAGGTTGTCTGTTCACTCTGCTGGTAATTTCTTTTCCTGTGCAGAGGCTCCTTAGTTTAATTAGATCCAATTTGTCAATTTTTGCTTTTGTTGCAATTGCTTTTGGCATCTTCATCATGAAATCTTTCCCTGCACCTATGTTCTGAATAGTATTGCCTAGATTTTCTTTGAGGACTTTTACAGTTTTTAGTATTACATTTAAGGCTTTAATCCATCTTAATTTTTGTATAAGGTGTAAGAAAGGGGTCCAATTTCAATTGTCTGCATATGGACAGCCTGTTCTCCCAGCACCATTTATTGCATAGAAAATCCTTTCCCCATTGCTTGCTTTTGTCAGGTTTGTCAAAGACCAGATGGTTGATGTTCAGTCTTATTTCTGACTTCTCTATTTTGTTCTGTTGGTCTGTGTGTCTGTTTTTGTACCAGTCCATGCTGTTTTGGTAACTTCTAGTACAGTTTGAATTTAGGTAGCCTGATGCCTACTGCTTTGCTCTTTTTGCTTAGGATTGCCTTGTCTATATGGGCTTTTTTGGTCTATATGAATTTTTAAAAGGTTCTTTTCTAATTCTATGAATTATGTCAATGGTAGTTTAATGTGAATCTATAAATTACTTTGGGCAGTATGGTCATTTTCACAATATTGATTTTTCCTATCCATGAGCATGGAATATTTTTCCATTTGTTTCTGTCCTTTGTGATTTCTTTGAGTAATGGTTCATAGTTTTCCTTGAAGAGGTCCTTCACTTCCCTTGTTAGCTTTATTCATAGGTATTTGATTATCTTTGTAGCAATTGTGAATAGAAATACATTTGTGATTTGACTCTCTGCCTGTCTGTTGTTGGTGTAAAAGAATGCTTGTGATTTTTGTGCATTGGTTTTGTATCTTGAGATGCCACTGAAGTTGCTTATCAGCTTAAGAAGCTTTTGGGCTGATATGATGCGGTTTTCTAGATATAAGATCATGTCATCTGCAAATAAAGATGATTTGACTTCCTCTCTTCCTATTTGAGTACGCTTTATTTCTTTTTCTCACCTGATTGCCCTGGCCAGAACTTCTAATACTATGTTGAATAGGAATGATGGAAAAGTGCATCCTTGTCTTGTGCCGATTTTCAAGAGGAATGCTTCCAGTTTTTGCCCATTCAGTATGATATTGTCTGTGGGTTTGTCATAAATAGCTCTTATTATTTTGAGGTATGTTCCTTCAAAACTTAGTTTATTGAGAGTTTTTAACATGAAGGGATATTGAATCATGTTGAAGGCCTTTTCTGCATCTATTCAATTAATCATGTGGTTTTTGTCTTTAGTTCTGTTTATGAGATGAATTACATTTATTGATTTGCATATGTTGAACCAACCTTGCAACCTGGGGTTGAAGCCAACTTCATTGCAGTGGATAAGCTTTTTGGTGTGCTGCTGGATTCAGTTTGCCAGTATTATACTGAGGATTTTGGATGTTCATCAGGAATATTGTCCTGAAATTTTTCATTTTTTGTTGTATTGCTGCCAGGTTTTAGTATCAGAATGATTCTGGCTTCATAAAATGGGTTAGGGAGGAGTCCCTCCTTTTCAATTGTTTGGAATAATTTCAGAGTAAATGGTACCAACTCTACTTTGTACCTCTGGTAGAATTCAGCTGTAAATCAGTCTGCAGTCTGGTTCTGGGTTTTTTTGTTTGTTTGTTGTGTTATTATTATTTTTTATTTTGGTCGGTAGGTTATTACTGAGAATTGACTAATATCTTGGTTGATGAGGCAGGGTTAAATGTTTTCATCTCTGGGCTTTCCTTTATATAGGACTCTAAAGTCCTTGCTGCTTAGGAGCTCTCCAATGCCTTTAAACAATGGTTCTTAAATCCACTTTTCTAGCATTGTTGCTGGGAGGATTGTTCTGATACAAGCTAGTCTGGCAAAGCCCGAACAACTCATTTCTGCACAAAAAGTCAAGCTCAAGTCTTACCTACTCCAAAAGACTTCTCTGTTTACCCTGGTGCCTATAGCTCTCTCCAATCTGTGAACTTTAATGGCATTTTCAGTTCTACTTCATGTGTTTTAATACACAGTTCCTTTCTTTTTAAATTTTCCTCATTAGTTTATTTGGTCACAGAATTATATTGAATTATATTATATATGTAAAATTATGTTACTAAAATAATACACAATATAATAAATCTATATATGTAGGAAGTAAATGATATCTATTATTACTGTAATTATATAAACTATAGAAGTATGAGTTGATATCCCAGCACACTTCTAAACACTCCAAGAGCCCAGAATCTAGCACTTATATTGTCTTATATTCATTGGAGGAAAACTTGGAGAGCCAAAAGAAATATAGAAGTAGACTCACTTGTTACTCCTATTTACCTGAAAGACAGAAGTCATTCAATATAAGCAACATCCAACATACTGCCTGTCTGTAGTACCTGTTCAGCCAATAATAGTTTCCCATTTGTTTCCTTTCTTAAGAGAGAAAACTTCTCTCTCACTCTCTCCACTTCTCTTACACATAGAAGCAAAAATTATAGGAGCTATGATTATTTTCACTACATAGCATACCCCCATCAAGTGCAATGGAAGAGTGAAGAATGTTGAATATTCTCCAACAGCTCTCCTGCCTGGAGAATGTGCAATTAGTGTATCCTTTCCAATTCGGTTTAGGGAATCATTCAATTTTAAGTAAATAACAGGGGAGGCAACTTAGCCTCATGGCTAAAAACATAGTATTTGTGTGCCTGGCTTATTTCAGTTAGCATAATACTCTCTAGGTTTATTCATGATGTTGCAAATAACAGAATTCCTTTCTTTTTTTAAAGCTGAATAGTATTATAATGTGTATATATAATACATTTTTTTTTTTTTTGCATTTTAGGTTTTGGGGTACATGTGAAGAACAT
>PVKP010024705.1:0-21373 GCA_004027715.1 Plecturocebus donacophilus
TGCATATTTTGTTATTTTCTCTATTTCTTATGCAAAAAGTAGAATATAGAAATTCTTTAGATCCAAATCTTTGACACATATAAACTCTTTAGAGTTTATTCTTGTGTGTTGTGAGGTGGGTCTCTGAGTTGATTTTTTTTTTAATTGGCTGCTCAGTTGTGCTAGAATCATTTATTAAAAAGTCCATCTTGACCCATAAGCCCCTTGATTTGAAACATCTTTATTGTATACTAAATGTCTATATGTTCCTGGTCTATTTTTAGATTTCTATTCTAGTTCACTGGTCTGTTTGCCTATTCATGAGCCTACCTGGCACTCTTAATTATAAAGATGTTATGGCATGTTTTAATGGCTGGTAGAAAAGTTACCACCTATGTTCCACATACATATTTTATACTTGTTTTCTTGACTCTTTTGTCGGCTGGTTTTTCAAATAAATATTAGGATGAACTAGTCTAGCTTCATGTAAAACTTGTGCTGTTAACTGGTATTGAAGTAAACGTACAAGTTAGTTTGGGGTACTGACATATGTATCAAGTTGGGTCTTTCTATCCAGGAAGAAGGAATGTCTTTCCATTTGTTCAAGTTTACTTTGTGTCTTCAGAAGTTTTTTAAAAAGCCTTTTTTCATAGATATGTTGCACATTTCTTGTTAACTTATTCCTAACTATTTAATTTTCTTTGTTGCTATTATAAATGGAGTTTCTCTACCATTATGTCTTCTAACTGGTTGTTGTTCATGCATATAAAGGCTATTGATTTCTAGATATTAATTTCATATCCTGTTACCTTGCTGAATTCTTTTGTTTCTTAAGTTAGTTTTATCATTGATTGCCTGCAGCTTTATCCCT
Source organism: Plecturocebus donacophilus (assembly GCA_004027715.1). Taxonomy (NCBI): domain Eukaryota; kingdom Metazoa; phylum Chordata; class Mammalia; order Primates; family Pitheciidae; genus Plecturocebus; species Plecturocebus donacophilus. Next base: position 851 of record PVKP010024705.1, read on the forward strand.
TTATCCCAGCATTTTGGGAGGCCAAGGTGGGTAGATCACAAGGTCAAGAGATCGGGACCATCCTGGTCAACATGGTGAAACCCCATCTCTACTAAAAATACAAAAAAATTAGCTGGGCATGGTGGCGCACATCTGTAGTCCCAGCTACTCAGGAGGCTGAAGCAGAAGAACAGCTTGAACTCAGGAGGCAGAGGTTGCGGTAAGCCGAGATCACGCCATTGCACTCCAGCCTGGGTAACAAGAGCGAAACTCCGTCTCAAAAAAAAAAAAAAGAATAAGTGATAAATTCTCCCAAAGGATTTTTCTGCATTTATGGAGGTTCAGTCTGTTTCTGAGATGTATTAATATAGTTTGTTACATGAATAGAATTCCTAACATTAAGTCAACTTTGCACACCTAGAATAAATGATGCTTGTTTATGGTCTTTATTTTCATAATGCAATAAAGTGTTGGAGTATATTTGCTAATATTTAGTTTAGTTATTTTGCATCAACTTTTAAAAGTGGTATTGGTCTATAGTTTTCTTGTACTCTCTTTATCATGTTTAGGTATCAATGTTACACTTGCATCATATAAGTAATTAACAAGTTTTTCTCCATTTTCAATGCTCTGGAACAATATATGGAGCATTGAAACTATCCAGTCTTTGAAGGTTTTATGAAGTTTGCCTGTGATAGCATCTGTCACACTATTAATATCTATGATGCCATCTGGGTCTAATTCTGTGTTATGGGATAGTTTCTTCATAACTTTGTTTCTATTTCTTTTATGAAAGTTGGTTTGTTTAAGTGTTCTATCCCTAATGGTGTTGATTTTATTAACTTTATTTCCCTAGGAAATTTTCCATTTCACGTATGTTTTCAAAGTTATCTATTTAGAGATCTTTCTTCCTTTTCTTTTCTTGGTTAAGTTAGCTTGTGGTTCATCTATTCTGTTAATTTTTTAACAAAACAGGATTTTGATCTGTTAATTAGATTTACCATTTTTCTATTCTTAACATCATTTTTTTTAAGTTCCTACCTTGAAATTATTTTTTCATACTTTGGTTTTCTTTTCTTTTTTTGAGCTTAGAATTTAATTCATTTGTGTTCATTTTTTCCCATAATTCATCGTTCAACCAAGAGTTTTTATAATGGAAGGTTTATAAAAGGTGGTGAGAGAACACACCAGGAACTTTATTAACCCACTTTTTTTGTTTGTATTTTATTAAAATGTTTTCTTCTTTTTTCTTTTTTTGTTACTATATTGACATTTTCTCATATAACTGTAGTTTGATCAGAGACTGTTGCATGTAACACTGCTAATGTATGGAATTCACTGATGTTTCCTTTCGGGGTGTGTGTGTGTGTGTGTGTGTGTGTGTGTGTGTGTGTAGGGTTATATGAGCTTTGAAAAACTGTATTCTCTATGAGTTGAGTGTGTATTCATTTTCTAATGCTGCTGTAACAAAGAACCACAAAGTAGGTGCCTTAAAACAGTAGAAATGTATCGTTTCACAGTCTCAAAGAGGAGAAGTCAGAGATCAAGAGATCAGCATGGCCATGATCTCTCTGAGGTTTGTAAGGGAGGCCTTTCCTTGTCTTTTCTAGCTCTAGTGTTTACTGACAATCCTTGGCAGTCCTGAGCTGGTAGATACATCACCCCAATCTCTGCCTTCATCATCACATAGCTATCTTCTCCAGTGTATCTCTGTCTCTATGTCTCTTCTCTTTTTCTTATAAAGACACCAGTCACATTTGATTAAAGTCTCACTCTACTCCAATGTAACTTCATCTGAACTAATTAAATCAGCAACAATCCTATTTACAAATAAGGTCATAGTCTAAGGCACAAGGGGTTAGGACTTCAGTTTATCATTTTGGGAGACATAATTCAACTTCTAATAATCTATAAAATTCAATACATATTCATAAGATCTATCTTTTTCTGGTGTATTTTTAGGTCTTCCATATTCTTGTGCATTTTTGTCTACTTGATAATTCTTGTACTGAGATGAGTGTGTTAAAGTTCCCTGTTGTTAAAGTGTCTTCTATATGTTTTGCTTATTAAAGGTGACAGTGGCTGGGAGGGGTGGCTCATGCCTGTAATCCCAGCATTTTGGGAGGCCAAGGCAGGCAAATTACAAGGTCAGGAGTTCAAGACCAGCCTGGCCAACATGGTGAAACCCTGTTTCTACTAAAAATACAAAAGATTTGCTGAGCATAGTGGCGGGTGCCTGTAATCCCAGCTACTCTGGAGGCTGAGGCAGGAAAATCACTTGAACCCAGGAGGCAGAGGTTGCAGTGAGCTGAGATCATGCCACTGTACTCCAGCCTTGGCAACAGAGTGAAACTATGTCTCAAAAAAAAAAAAAAGATAAAAAGGTGATTGCTACATTATTTGGTGCATAGACATCTATAATATAGCTTTATTGTGAATCGTGGCTTTTAGCCTTTAAAAATTTTCCATATTTCATGGAACCAACCCAAATGCCCATCAAAGATAGACTAGATAAAGAAAGTGTAGCAGATATACACCATGGAATACTACACAGTCATAAAAAAGAATGAGTTCATGTCCTTTGCTGGGACATTATTCTCAGCAACCTGACATAAGAACAGAAAACCAAACACCACATGTTCTCACTCATAAATGGGGGTTGAACAATGAGAACACATGGACACAGGGAGGGGAACATCACACACTGGGGTCTGTTGGGGGGTGGAGGGCTAGGGGAGGGATAGCAGGGGCTGGGGAGATTAGAGAGGGATAACATTAGAAGAGGTGACGGAGGGATAGAGCCCACAAACCACCATGGCATGTCTATACCTATGTAACAATCCTGCAAGATGTGCACATGTACCCCAGAACTTAAAGTAAAATAATACAAGAGAATGCAACATATATATAAACTGTCACATATATGGTTATATAAAGAGCTATTTGCATACCTAAAAAATGTTCTGTATTAAATGTACTTTTTGGGTTTGAATTCTCTTTTGTCTATTATAAGGATATTTTCCTTTTATGTACTTTATTTTTAACTCCAATTATCTCAATTACTTAGTATACCCTTGCCACCCATATCTTTTTTCAAAACATTTCAAATCATTTTAACTTAGGTGTATCTCTTATATACAACATATCCCTGGGTCTTATTTTGGGTGAATTTCAAATGTTTTTTTTTTTATTAAGTGAGTAACGCCCATTCTAATTTATCAATGTGATTATGTATTTAGTTCCAACTCTGGCAAAATAATTTTTAACTGCATTCTATTTGCTATTTTTTATTTGATGTGTATGTTTAATTTTTTCTTTTCTCCTTTTATTTCTTAATATGTTGGAAGGATTTTTATTGTTCTATTGGTTACCTTTGCACTTACTGAATACCCCTAGTCCAGTGTTTCATATGTAACCTTCTGCCATCTGACTTGTCAGTTTTTCATAGTACCTCTTAACTTCTAACCATTGCCTGCACTATGAGCTGATTCTTCTCTTGAGGTTTTTTGAACTGCCCCAGCTGACCTCAAATTCGGGAGTATGAAAGTTTGCTCACTGGAATTTGACATCTTAAAAATTACAGTTACTTTGAAATTTGGGTATTCTGTGTGTTCTATTTATTGTGAGGATGTTGCTTTGAAAATATATAAATATAGACAGATACAGAGAAAAATGCGAAGTTGTTTTGTCAGGAAAAGAATTCCCTGAGTTCTGGCCCAGGCTTGCCCTTGAGTAATTTGCATTTAGACTTTCCTAATGACTGCATCACACGGCTAGAAAAACTTTTAGAACTTTTCCTGACCTCATCAAAACTTCAGTCCAGTTAATTATTCCAACCACTCTCTCATAAGCCTTTAGTTTTCCCTGTCTTTCTATTTTCCCCTCATGCAGTTAAGAGTCCATCATCTATTACCACAATTCAATGCTTGCAATCTCACAAGCTTATGGGGCTAGGCAGGAAACATAAATGAATAGAACAGGCAAGAGAGAACACAGCAAGAACTTGTCCAGATGGGTTGAATCAAATTGATTGTGCTCCATCTAAAAATGTTGAAATGCATAGTCTTAATACAATGAGTGAGCCAAAGAAAATTTGTCTCCAGGCTAAACTTTTCATGTCACCTCTCGCCTTATTTCCATTCATTATTTTCTTCTAAAACCTCACTTTTTATTGAACTCCCATCTCTGTTTTCCCATCTCTGCATCCATGTTGCTTCACATTGAAGAAGAGAAAAATCATGCAATCAGGCTGACCAGCTTCATGTTCAACTCAGTATCATGCCGCACATAGCACTTACCCTGAGCCACCATCCTCCCATACCTTCTAGGAAGCTTTCTATCCTCTCTCAGAGATGACAATTTACTTCTCCTTCCCAGATACCTTTGTATGAAAATGCTTTTAGCTGCAGTAATAGAGTTTTCAACTAAACTGACTTCTACTTATAAGAAATCCTCTCTGTAACCTCAGTTATCCTGTTTATTTCATTCATAGCAATCATTACATTCTAAAATCATTCTGGGTTTTGCTTACTGCTTTATTTTATTTTATTTTTTTTATTTTACACACTCTGTGAAGAAAAAGATTGTTGTCTCTTATTTACCAGGTAGCTTTTGAGTCTACAACTATTACTGCCGCATATTAGGAACACAGTAAGCACATGTTAAATAAAGGATTAATCATAACAAACATATCACGTGTTTGAATTCCAAGAAACATGGGATAAAGAGTCATCATTCCAGAAAAGGGGTTGGCACATCTTTTTTGTAGAGGACCAGATAATAAATATTTTCAGCTTTGCAGGCCATATGATCTCTGTCATGAGTATTTAACTCTGCTATTGCAGCATAAAAGCAATCACGGATAATATATAACAAATGGGAGTGGCTGCATTTGGACTGCAGTCATAGTTTGTGGACCTCTGGTCTAGATGAACAGTCTTTGCAAAAAAGGAAGCCCTGGGCTCATGCTGCCACTTGCTCATGCTCAAAAATGATATATGCATGTATATATTTACATCTACCCTGTGAACTACAAAACAGAGTATGGACTCTTGCACCATATTGCTGAGTCCAAGTCCTGGTCTGTCATTTATGTCCTCTGTGACCATGGACAATTAACTATCCTCTCTGTATTTCAGTTTCTTCATCCCTAAAATAGGGATAATAGCAGTATCTATGTCATAAGGATAAATGAGGATTAAATGAGACAATTTTTCGAAATGCTTAGAGCAGAGTTTAGCACATAGGAAGTGCTCCATGTATGTGTTAAATAAATATTGAAAGGGTCTTTGCTAGGCACTTTGCAACTCATTTCCTTCTTACAGAAGCCCAATGCTTCTGTGATATATTAGTATCATCCCTATTTTGAAGACATGTAAACTTTGACTCAGGGAAACTAGGCATGATTTCTATGGTTATATGCCTAGTAAGTGATAGTATTACGGCCAGATGAATGCATTTACAGATATTCTCTGGAAAGACAGTGGAATACATTTTTCTTATCAAGTGCCCATTCAAGATAAAGGTAACCAACATAGATTAGCCCCTGCACTGGCTTTAAAACATTGTTTTAAAACTCCTACTTGTTTGGTACTCCTACTATTGAGAGGAATCCATTCCTCTTGAATCTAGGTGGACTTGAGATTGCTTCAACTAATAGAGTATGATAAAAGAGGCACTCTGTGACTGCCAAGGCTAGACCATAAAGGGTCATTCAGTTTTGCTTTCTTTGTTGTAATACATTATCTTCAAATTCTGGGCAGCCACATAAAAAGTCCAATTAACCTGAGGTCACCATGTTGTGAGAAAGCCCAAGCCATGTGGAAAGGTCATGCATGAGTGCTTAAGTCAATCAGAACCCAGATTTGGAGTCATCCAAGCCCAGGAGTCAGACATGAGTGAAAGTCTTCAGATGATTCCAGCCCCCAGCCAGTAGCCCACAGCCATTTAACTCTTCCCAGCTGAAGTCCCAGACGTCACGGAGCAGACAAACCATCATCCTCACTGTGATGTGTCTGAGATCCTGAACCACATAATAAAACTGTTGATGTTTTATACAATTAAGTTTTGGGATGCATTGTTAGCACATTACAGAGCAGTTTCTTTCCAGATTTTCCTAAACTACAGTTATAGTTAAGCTTATCAATGATGAACTTCATTTCCCAATTACCTTGCTTTGCTGCTACTTCTACAGTCTTTTGAGCTATTCGGCATTAGAAGGATCTGAGATTTGAACTCAAGAATTGTTTCTGACTCCCACATTCTACTAGGTGATCTTAAGCAAAACATTTCATATCTTTGCATCAGTTTTCTCTTCTAAGAGGATGAGCAAAGCCTATTTTACAAGATTCCTAGGAGAATCAAATAGTACCATGGATGCAAAACTACTTTAATGAAATTTAGACTCCAGATTTTTGGCAAGATCTGGGTCAGAGGGCAGTTTTAATCTTCCTTGAGTTCCAGTCTTGCAAAAACCACATTTGCCCAAACAAACCCAATAGTGTTGATGCTGCAACCATCCAAAGAGCAAGCACACTTCTTGCCATACACTAGGGGCTTCTAAAGGGTGTGTGTATGCATGTATGTGTGTGTGTGTGTTTATGTGTATGTGTATGCAATTTAATAGGGAGCTAGCCTGGTGATTTTGAAACAACTCAAGTGTCTGACATGAAAGCGAGTGACAGTACTTGGAACGAGGGCCATGAAATGCAAGTACATTGCAAATCACTCAGTCATGCTGTCAAGGGAATCATAGTCACTATATATATATTCTTAAACGTAGTTTCCCAGCAAACCTTTCATAAAATTCATAACTTTGGCTGACCTCTGCTACATGCTTGCCACCATGGCTTTCTCTTCTGCCCTCAAATATAACCCAGGCTTATAAGGCACTTGTGGCAAACACTGTTGATTGGACAATCATTCCCAACCTGCTTCCCCCTTTCTGTCTCCTTCTATAGAATTTAGAAAACCAGTACTTGCCATCTCAGCTTCCTACGCATCTAAGGGTGGTCAGAGTCCATGAAGAAGAAGCAAAAGCCTTCAGGAAGAGGATTTTTGTAAAATATTTCTCTTTCGTGATATAAGGGCACATAATGCTGACACAGTCTTTCCCACTTCCTGTTTCTACTGCCTTGAAAGCATAAGGGATGGAGCTGCAGCAGTCATCTTGCGACAATGAGGAAAACTTCAAGGGTAGCATATGCTCTGATATCTTTGACCCAACTGCTTTTCACTCTGTATGAAAAAATCTCTGTTTGTGTAAGCCACTGTAGTTGCATTTTCTAGTGCATATGCAGAAAATTCAGATATGAAATTGCAGAAAATGAGGTGTGTGATTGACAAGTGAACCCTTCTGTAAGTGAGCAGGTAAATGTTACTTCCCTGACCTTTATGAGGATGGCAGAAACAAAAATCCTTGAGTATAAAATCATTTAGAGCTCATGTATGTCACTCTCCCTCTAGGTTATAAAAAAAACAGGTGATTTCATAGAAACTCCCTTTGTTTCTCCCTATAGCTTTGCCACTCGGCTGGCTCAGTGCATGATATTCTCCTGTCCCAACCACTGCCAGAGCCTCCCTAGTTACTTCCCTCTGCACTGTGGTGCCCTCCCACTCATTCTCCACCCTGCAGCCGTAGAGGTTTTCCTAGAAGCAAATGTTACCCATGTTCTCCAGCATTCCAACATGCCTTCATGAAAGCCTGCTCTCTGCTGGGAAGGCTTTTCAAGATTTGGCCTCTATAGTTCTCTTCAGCTTCTCCTCCAGCCAATTCATTTGTCCTGACACCTCTCTACAATGTTCCCAAACTTCTTAAGCTCTCAGCTTCAGCCACCCTGAATTTTAAAATCACCTCTCTCACCATTCTAATCCCTCTGCATGGCTATTTTCCTCTCACATATCTCAAATTTTTCTGATGTATGTATACACACACACACACACACACACGCACACACATACTGCTCTAGATTTTTTGCTCCTCGCATGTGCCCCCCAGTATTTGAAGAAGAAAATAGACAATATAGACAGATATCTTTCTGACTAGGTGGTAAGCTACCTGAAGGTAGGGCTTGAGTATGTCTCGTTCACTGTTGTAATGCCAGTGCCCAGGGAGGTGCCTGGCATGCAGTATTAGAAGGAAAGAAGAAAGGAAGAAGAAAGAAAGAGAGAAGTCACGGAAGTAACGATGAAAAGAAGGGAGGGAGAGAGGGAGGTAGGAGAGTAGTCTGATCACTTTCTATTCACCTCTTTGTTGTGGGAGAGACCCTCTGCTCTAAATAACATGAGATGGCTGAACACACATCTGACACCATACAGATGAGACAAACAGCAGCTTCTTAGTCATATGTACTCACAGCTCAGAGGAGGAGAACACCACAAGCCCTGCAGGACCGCACAATAATTGCTTGGGAGCAGAGAGAACCAGTAGGAGTTGTAGCAGGCAGGCTTTGTAGTGACACAGGGGTGGGGTGACGTTTTGTTCACTTAGGAAGGTGTGTTTGGCTGGTTTGAATGATTTTGTGATCTGGCAGGGAAGTGACTAGATTAAGCTCAGGGTGACTTTTCTGGTACCACTAGGGGTACTCAATATTGATTGGCTGATCCAGTCCCTGTTCCCAACCTCCTTATCCTTAGCTACTTTCCATCCAGACCTGATCATGTGTCATAGTGTTGGCCAATGGGACATAAACAGAATTGTCTGTGGAATTTCTGGAGAAATTCCAGAGAAAGCTTTGGCTTTCCTCATTAAGGCAATATTATTCTCTCCTTATTTTTCCCTCTTTGTTCCCACTGGAATGCACACCTGATGGCTAGAACTGCAGCAGGCATCTTGTAACCACTGGAGATAGCCAAGACAATCATAAAGATTTGCAACATCTGGAAAAATTTAACTCTTATTCACCACTTCTCAAGAAGCTATTGTGTAACTGAATTTACTTTTTTAACATAAGATTTAATTATACATATTTTCACACAATATTAAGTATTCTTTGTAAGTGTCAATTTACATCGTCCACATATCATCACATTGAATGGCTATACTACAGTACATCTTTCTTACTATTTTCCTATTGTTGCAATATAGTGGTTTTTTTTCATTTTCTGAATTATTCAGATTTGAGGGATTGAGAGTTACAGATAGCTGTGCACTGTGGTGGACTGTCATTGGGGTTAGTCTTTGGCTAGACACTGATTTGAATGCCCTCTGGATTTCAGAGGACATGAGTGGGTCTGGAGCTTGAAAGGCTTGGAAGGCATCTATGTAGTGGTCATATAGTCTAAAGCATGGTAGATACCCACATCTTTCCTGTAGAATCCAGGCCGCAGTGAGCCAAGTGGACTTGCTATCTGTGTGCTGGATCTAGTCCTAAGTGAGCTCAGTGGACATTCCACCTGTATACTGGAGAGAACGGGGCTGCACTGAATTGGAAAAGTTTTGCCTTAGGGGCACTAAAGCTAGTGTGGAGAAACAGAATCACCTTTGAAGAGAGTCAAGGTGGTTTTCACAAAGTTATAAAACTATATGACCATAGCAAGAATGAAAATAAGAAAATGAGAAATGGTGTCATGATTGGAAAATCTAGAAAATATGAAATATGTCATGTGGTTTCAGTGAAGGGCTGAGGTCACTGACACCAGGTAGACAATGGGTGGCCTGTTGCAAATGCCTGGCTGCTAGGGTGGAGGTGCATGCAAGAGCAAAAAGGAGCCATATCGGCCAGGTAATTCTGCTCTTTATTTTTTCCTGATTATTTTCCCAACATTTTTAAAAAGTAAAGACTTCTTTGAATATAAAAATAATTTTTAAAAATTTATTTATTATACTTTAAGTTCTGGGGTGCATGTGCAGAACATGCAGGTTTGTTGCCTAGATATACATGTGCCATGGTGGTTTGCTGCATCGACCACCCCGCCATCTACATTAGGGATTTCTCCTAATGCTATCCCTCCCTAATCTCCCCACACCCTGCTATCCCTCCCCTAGCTCCCCAGTCCCCAAAAGACCCCAGTGTGTGATGTTCCCCTCCCTGTGTCCATGGGTTCTCATTGTTCAACACTCACTATGTGTGAGAACATGTGGTATTTGGTTTTCTTGTGTCAGTTTGCTTAGAATGATGGTTTCCAGCTTCATCCATGTCCCAGCAAAGGACATGAACTCATCCTTTTTTATGGCTGCATAGTATTCTATGGTATATATCTGCCACATTTTCTTTATCCAGTCTACTTCTGATGGGCATTTGGGTTGGTTCCAAGTCTGCTATTGTGAACAGTGCCACAAAAAATATATGGTGCATGAGTCTTTACAATAGAATGATTTATAATCCTTTGGGATTAATTCCAGTAATTGGATTGCTGGGTCAAATGTATTTCTATTTCTAGATCCTTGAGGAATCTCCACACTGTCTTCCACAATGGTTGAACTAATTTACCCCCACCAACATTGTAAAAGCCTTCCTGTTTCTCTACATCTTCTCCAGCATCTGTTGTCTGGAGGTCCTGATCCTATATTCTCTGACCTCCTGTTCTACAACCCACTGTGGTAGCCCCTGAGAATATTCAGTGGGTATCAAGGGACCATATACCATCCCATGGCAGTCCTCTGAGCAAAGCAGGACAGGGACAATTTTCAGTTCTCTTTCAGAATATAATGAAATTACTAAAAACCTTGGGGAAAATTTCCATGTGCACATATACATAAAACATCACTCACAATTGCAGAGTGTTAAGAACTCCACTTTATGAACAAGAAATCCAGGGACCATAATTGCCCCTTTCTCACTTCTCTGCTACTTATCATTTCATTCTTTAGAATTATCTTCTTGAATCCCAGCCTATGACCATATATCTAGATATGCCAAAGGGCTCAGGAGGCACATAGGTAAAGTCACTATGGGAAACTCTCTTCTATGAAACTACAGTTGCTTATAGCCAACAAGAATTGAAGAGCAGAAATGAAGAAATAGGGTAAACACAACTGTTGATGGTCCCCGAATGATGTTGAGTGCTCCAAAATCCACGTGGAAAATCTGTTCCTTCATCCAGGTGCTGTGAACCTCTATCCTCAACAACTTCTGCCACTAAATCCCTGTGCTCTAGGGGACTTCTCACATGACAGAATATGCCCCACTTTCTCTGAGATGACCACTAGGTATTTATCCATTGTTCCCCCCCCTTTCTTAGTTCGATCCCCTACAGGGACTCTATCCATCCTCCTTTAAGCTTCACTCCACCTTTAAGAAGGTGAACTTTTTCCTGCCTTGATCCTCATCTTGACTCAGTACCCTGCTTCTAATTTGCTCCTAACCTGGGCTTCTTAGCGATTGTGTTTGTCCATGGGAAAAACTAAAGCTTTGTCCAAAGGTTTATTCATGAAATAATAGGCCAGAGAAGAAAGCCTACCAAATGAAGCAAAAAGTCAGGAACTAAACCTAAAGAACTAATAAAAAATACTAATTGGGCTCTGGGAAGACAATTCACACAGGCTGTGAAAGCCAAGGTAGGCTTCACAGTCATGCCTGGATTTAGGCGGGGTCTTGAGGCCACCACATTTATGAAGCTCACCATGTGCAGAGTTCTGTGCTAAGTATCTCACTATGCAAGCGCTCTTAGTCTTCACATTAACTCAAGGTAGGCATTATGATTATGTTCATTTTGCAGAGCAGAAACTGCAGCTCAAAGACATTAAGGAACTTAATAACATCAATATTATCAGAATTTGGACTCAGACTCATCCAATGCCAAAGCTTTTACCAGACTCCAAGCCACTGATTCATATAGTGCCCAGCACATAGCAACTGCTCGATCAATATTTGTTAAACAAATGAATGAAAGAATAAATGCAGCAGTAATTTGAGAATGAGAGAACTTATATATCTTGTGGATTATACATCCATGGTGGAGGGGAGAAGCTTAAATGGAGAAAGTGATTATGCAGCTACAGAATTATTGATGTTTATCTCTGCTAGACTATGTGTTAAGTGCTTTAACACTTGAGGACAATCCTCTTGAAGCCAACAGAAATATACTGAGTACTAGACCCTCTGGCTGGCCCATATTGGGCCCTCAGGATGGTGAATTACACTCAAGTATTCACAACAGAAATACAGAAGAAAGACCTGTAATGCACTTCACACAATGGACAGGGAAATCTGGGGGTTTAATTTACCTACTCTCCACTCACCCTCTACAACCATGATCAATCCATCACGACTTAGATTTCTTTGGCCCTGGGGATTTTGGAGTGATTGATGGGCTCTGGCTATGGTAAGAATCTACCGCCCCTCTTCCCAGTTCTCACGAACTCCCCGTAATAGACTCCCATATAGTGTGAGCAATTTACAGTATAATGAATTTGTTTTATTCTGGTTCAGTCTGGGCATTGTGGCTCCTGCCTGCCTTCCTGTTGTTTTATTTACTTCTCAGCCATTCTCATTTTTGTAGCTATTCCCTTTAGCTCTCCTTTTCTGTAAGGTCATTCTAAGGACAGGATGTTGCAATGGCCAAGATGAATTGTGAACAAGTGCAAGCCAGGTGTGTGTTGGTGATTCTGTCTCTCTCGCTCTTCTTTGGACTCTCTGAAATCTGGCCCATAAAGAAAAATATCCCACGCTCAAGATTTAGAGCCCAAATTCCGATTTTGAGGTCAGTGTCATTCAGATGAATGCCCCTGAGCCAGGCACAGCAGAGCAGTTACTGGGCGAGATAAGGTGATTCAGTGTCATACCTCTGAGAGCTGTAACTCACCAGGGGTTGGGGGAGACATTTCTGTAACCACTAAAATGTGTAAGGCCAGTCTCAGTCCTATATATTGCTGTTTTCCACAATGGCTGTTTCCTGGAATATCCATCTCTTTCAACACGTGGTGCTAGGGGTATTGAAAATTAGTCAGTTTGCTATACTGGTCTTGTTAGTACTTGTGGCAGGACATGAATACAGGATAATAGCAATCACATTGGTGCTAAATATTTACAGTGTTAGGGCAATAGCTTTGAATCTAAACCTACTACATTTGATTAATAGTGATGTTAATGGTGGCACCAAGGAAGATGGACTTCCCAGGCTTCTTCTCCAGACAGTATAAACGCTCCAGTGCTAAATGCTTCTTTTATATGTGAATACAATTAAGAGTAACTTCTAATTATTTCTGGCACATGCTCTTTAATGCCAGAGGCTTCAAGTCACAGTGGTCAAAGGGTAATGCATCATAACAGGTTACAACATCCCCATGGATTTCTTGATTGACATAAAAATGGTTTTCTCCCCCAATTGATTGACACTATGGCAGGTGGAAAGTAATGGCCAAGCTTCTAGCTGTCCATTAGAAGATCTTCAATCAAGAATGATATGGCTTTAATAATCAGCTTCCATATTTGGGGGTTGAGACCCGCTGGATTGTGGATGGCGCTCTTTTGGGGACTGAGGCACCTTGGGATAGTACAACTTTTCAGATGAGTCTCTCAGAACAAATAACTCTAGAAAATGATTTATACAATTTCCAGAGTGTTGTTTTTTTCCCCTGGAGGGACATAATTGAAACCAAAGGTTTACAGTGAAGCAACAGGGTGATCTCTAGCTAGAGGCAGGAAATTTGCCAGTGAGAAGTGTTTGTTTTTGCCTTTGCAGAAGATAGGTGGAGACATGTATTTACCTCCAAAAACTGGATCATATGTTTCAACTTTCATTGGAAGAAAGAGCAGGCATTGTGTTTCAAGAACTGCAGTATGCTGTAACCAAACGGGTACAGCTGAAAAGAACTGCAGAATGGGCATCACACTATGTGCTGAATAAAACTCTGTGTGCCAGGAGGACAAGGTTTTCTTGGCCTTCCATGACTAATCTCCCATTCTTCTGCTAGTAGCTCTATATCTTGGCTCCGGTTTGGACAGAGGGTCTTCTATGCATGTTTGTTCACTGGAGTGTTGGAAGTTTGGGAGGCAAGAAATCCATGGATTTATGGCCTTCCATCCCTTGAGAAATCCCTGGACAACAAGTACCTGGATTTTCCCTGAGACTAGGACAAACGAACAAACAAAAGAAATAAAGTATTTTTTAAGGTAAAGACGATTCTACCATCCCGAAAAGGTCAGTCATCAGGTTTCTGCTTAACAATAAGACCTAGATGTACCTCTTTCAGTGGAGGTGGCTGGGCTAACACTTCTTAGTTTTCTTGCCTTCAATTTGTCACCCAACTTAACCAGACAAAAACTCAGAGAGTGCCACTCTGAGTGCTGATACTGGGAACAAAAGAACAAGATAGGCTCTTCAAGGAGCTCACTTTGTATCAGAATAATAAGATGTAATACATATACCAAATAATGATGTGTAGCTCTGAAGCACTTGGAAACTGTATTCCCCAAGTGGTGTGGAAGCACAAAAGAGGAAAAGATTAGTATCTCTGGGAAAGTAGAAATGATCTACAGTGTCAATGAAGTCTCAACAGAGGAGCTGATATTTAAGCTGAACATGAAAACTGAGTGTAGTTGTGCCAGGTGGAAAACAAAGGCGTGTGTGTCAAAAGGGCCTTCCCAGCAGTGTTGTACCTAAGAACATGGTGTCATGTATTCGTCGCCCACCTTGGTGTCCCAGCAAGGTGGAGAGGATACAGCAGTAAAACCTCCAAGGGTGCATTCATTTACTCAGAGACTGTTTTTAAGTATCTTCTGTGTCCACTATGCAATAAACCTTATGATTATGTGGTTAGTGTATTGATACCTCACTTTTCTTTTTTTCCTCTCTCCTTTTCTGGTGTTTTCTTTCCACCACGAATGTGACATTATTAAAGGAGCTCAATTTATAAGCATACACATGTCCAAACCTGCAATTTTGTAGTAGTAACAAAGTTCTTGTGTCACATCACTGTTGACCATGCCCTCAAATTTATCCTTATAATAGCACTGCTGTACACTGCCTTGGGATGTGAGTGAAGGACAGAGGAGGAGGAGGAGAAGAAAGAAAGGGAGATGGATCGGAATATTTGCACTAGAAAGCCAAAGTCTTTCAGTACCATTACCTGTAGGGAATGAAGAACCATGGAAATACTTAAGTTGGGAAGGCAACATAACCACGTCTAAGTTTTAGAAAAAGCATAATGTTAGTAAATGACTAGAGAATTGCCAGAAATAGGGAGAACAGGGGATTAGTTAGGAGGATAAGATATGAAGTATGATGTGCTGAGAAACAGCTGCATCAGTGGTTGTGAAAATAAACAGGAGGGGTCAGATTGAAGAAATATTCGCTGAGGACTCATTCACCATGGGAGGTGATGGTGTGTAAGTCAGATATCAAGACTGATGTTGATGTTTCTCTCTTGAGCAAAGTTGTGAATGTTGTGTTATTTCTGACATAGAAAATCCCAAAAGAGGGATAGATTTGGGGAATAGCATGGGTGCAGTTCTCGACAGGATGAGTGTGAGGTGTCTGTGAGGTGTTTAGGAGGACTGTAAAAATGTTTTCAGAGATGAATGTTTAACACTTAAGGAACCACTAGATTTAAAGAGAAGAGAGGGAAAGAGTAAGGGAAGAAAAGTCATTGAGTAAAAGACAAAATAGTCAGAAAGGTAGAAGAAACTAAAGGAAGGGGAATTATATTTGCCTAGTATTTATTTTAAATCAAATACTACAAAGAACTTAACCTGGTCTATGCCATTTAATCTTCACAGTAAGCTTAAAAATGGTTTTATCCCATTTTACACATGTGATTGGAAGATCTCAAAATATTAACTGACATTTCCCTGCAATTTCTTTGTACCCATAGGCCTTTTCCCATGTGGCATCCATTGGCTCATAGAACAGATGTTACAAGAGAAAGTAGGAGAAACAGCCTTTTAATTTAAAGAGCCTAGACTTTTAATGTTCGAAAATAAATAGATACAGGAAATTTGAAAGAAGAGAGGTTTGTGTCTCCAGTTCTTAGTGCTCTGGGAAGCAGAAAGGCCTAGGACCATGGTGTGTCCCAGGCTGATGGGTCATGGGTGGCCTCACAGGGTTTCTCACGCCCCAGCAAGTTGCAAGAGGAGAATGATTCAAGGCAAGAGGGCACAGTAGTGAGGAAGGTCTTTAAAAATCCTCTGAGCTTCTTACTGCCCTGCAATGCTGTGTAGCAGTGGACTGCCTCTTGTACACTCAAGAAAGGCATGAACTAGCTCAGATATGGGTAAGCCTGAGGAGGCCTTGTGTTCAGGAATGAGCAACCTTCATGGACTGACAATAAAAGACCAGATGGGAATAGACATCTTGGCAGATGTCAGTGTGGGTGGATCCTGATTAACATAGGATCAGAAATCCTTAACTCAAACCTTTGAACTGTCTGAGTCCCTGAGAACAAAGGAAGAGACTTGTTGGGACAGTGGGGGAAAGGAAACCCTGAAAAGATTAAGGTTGTGTATTTGCCTGCCAATAGAATGGGAGTTTAAAATATTGAAAAAAAAAAAGGAAAATCTATTTTTTGCATTGCTAAATTTACAGTCAAAAATTTGTGCCTGCAAGAGGGGAGGTCATTAAGTGGATTTCCAAAGTCTGTGCAGCTGAGCAATGATGGAGCTTGTATATAAGCTTCGGTCTTTCTGGGTCCAGAATCGTTGCTCATGCTGCTATTCCATTTGGATTGCACATTTCTGTTTTCTAGCATCAAAGGGAATGTGGTCAGCTGTGTCAGGCTTTAGGGTCTGCCCAGGAGGGTGTTTCTAATCTTTCTTGCTTCTGTTTCTCTGCAGTGCTAAGGGCAGATGACAGAGGAAATCAGTTGAAGACCTGTCCCAAGCCTTCCTCTAGAAACTCCACATTGCTCCCATCTTGATGTGGTTTGGATGTGAGTGGTCTCCAAATCTCATGTTGAGATATGATCTTCAATGATGGAGATAGGGTCTAGTGGGAGGTATTGGATCATAGGTGTGGATTCCTCAAGAATGACTTAGTGCCATCCCCTTGTTGATGAGTGAGTTCTTGCTCAGTTGGTTCATGTGAGATCTGTTTGTTTGAAAGTCTGGGACCTCTCCTTTCTCTCTCTTGCTTCCCGTCTCCCTGTGTGATACATCAAGCCCCTCTTTACCTTCTGCCATGACTGTAAATTTCCTGAGGCCTCACCAGAAGCTGAGCAGATGCTGGTGCCATGTCTGTACATCTTGCAGAATCATAAGCCAAATAAATCTCTATTTTAAATAAATTACCCAGCCTCAAGTGTTTCTTTATAGCAAAGTAGAACAAACTAACACACATACATGCTTTTAATAAGTAGCAGTCTAGCCACTACTTCTTTTGCCATATGAAGAGAAAATTTAGAGATAGATAAAAACATAAGTTGAAGGAGGAAAGAAGGTAAGTTTTAAAAGTTTATATTTTAAAGCAATTTTTTGTTGTTGTTGCCAAGTAAAAGATGTCTGTTGAAGTAGCAAAAGAAAAGGATTGAGGTCTTTTAAAATAATTATTCAATAAAAATTTACTATATTCCAGGAGCTTAATATTAGTGCTACTGAAGTGTGGCTCTTGGACCAATACGGTTAATATCACTTGGAAGCTTGTTACAAATTCTTGCCTATGAATTCCTAGGCTCCATCCCAGACCTACAGAATCTGAATCTCTTGAAAGGCGGCCCAGAAATTTGTGTTTTAATAAGCTCCTCAATTGGCTATTATGCACGTTAAACTTGCTGAAGCAATGCTATAGAGATATGAAAAGCATTTGACCAGAGATGACGAAATGGATTATGGAGAATTATGGGTCCAGATGAAGCTGGAAATTATAACATGCAAAGTAGCTCATCATTATGACCATAGGATTCTCAAAGTGAGCTCTTGGTAATAAGCTTAGAGATAGATGCCAAGATAAATGAGGGGTGTGCTGATCTAAGTTTCATGAAATCAACAGGACACGTGAGCAAAAGGTCAAGAAGAAGATGAAACTGAGGAGTTTGAGAAGCAACTGCTAAGAAAGTGTCCTTGATTTTATTAAACCACATTAACCACACAGGCATAGGGTAGAAACGATCCCAGGATGGAGGGAGGGGATGAGGAGCCTTATCTGAGGCTACGAGACTTAAAGATACAATGATATCAAAGTGTCAGTTTCCCGCAGTGAATAACAGAAGAGGTGGAAGTTGCGAAGGTCAGGTAAAGATTTGATGGTACAAGTTGTTCTTGAAGTGGGATGAGGGTGAGAGACAGCAGATGTCTCTTGCCTTCTTAATCACAGTTGAATTCATATTTTTTTCTGATATCACAAAGAGATTTGGTCACTGCCAATATGGGAACAAATTATTAGGAAACCCAGCAAGAGAATCCCATTTCTGTAATCTCTTTATTGGCATTATACTTCTCTGTCCCACCTCCTGCGCCCCTGCCCATCTCAGATTCCACTGTTTCCTGAAGGTGACTAAACCTAAAATCCACTTCCATCTCCCAACTTGTGAATTAAAGTGGAGTGTCAGGATCTGCACACGAACCTCACTTCTCCATGAGTTGTTTGTATTTTTTTTTTAATTTTGCCTATCTAGAGAAATCACTTGACTTCTGTGTGTTGCACTAGGCGACTGTCATTAACAACAGTGGTGTCATTTTGATGTGCTCTGTGAGAAAGTGAGCACATTGAAGTCGAAAGATAGAACAGACATGGATAAATGGTACCCCAAGCAGGCTGCAATTCACCATTATTGCCAGCAATCATTTCACCAAGTGACACATCAGATGAAAAGTCAGCCACCTTCCTCCAGGAAGCCTCTTGGTAGCTACAACCATACTTCTGTCCGATTTCTTCTCCTTAAATGGACAGAAGCTTGTTATTTCTCTCACTGGAGCCTTCTGCTTCCCTCTCAATTGTCTTCATTGTTTTAAGTAGAGTCAAGGTTTTAGATGCTGGCTTTACGGGATCTTGCATGGGTTTGATGCTGACTGTTTCCTGGGATGAGCTATGTAGTAGCCTTTTCGTCACTCCTTTCCATGTTTCCTGTCTGCTCAATTCCTCCCCAGCCTGTCATTATCCTTGACAGTTTTCCTTTTCTGGTTTTGGGAATGCAGATTAGAAACTGAATAGCTATAAATCAAGAAGACAGCATTTGATGGGCTCTTATTTTGATCAACACACACACAGCACTATATGCAAGGCATTGTCTTAAGCATAGCAACCAATATTAACTCATCCAATCTTCATAATAATGATTGTAGGTGCCATTATTATCATCCCCTTTTTTTTCAAGCAGGGAAACCGAGGAACAGGGGTAAAACAGAGGCTGCTGCACAGCTAATGTTTAACCCAACAGGATTCAAACAGGGAATTTGGCCACAGAGATTACCTGACTGCCTTACTGACTGTGCTGTGCTGTGGGAGGGATGTGGCCAGGCATCAGCACTGGGAGCCAGAAGTGGGATATCTAGTTTCTAGTTAGAAAATTGCAACAGAGAGGCTAAATGTACCAGTTGATAGAGGGTTAGTTCCAGTGCCAGGGATGGAGTAAGGGTCAACATCTAAACCAGCCTATGCACTGAGAGATGCTTATGGCTGTGGGGGATATGAAACGAAGGTCAGGGTGACATACAGTGGGTTTTGGACCCAAAGCAGAAGCTGGCAAGAGAGTTGTTGGTAGATATTCTTAGGAGTTGGTTGCCTGCTAGTTAATTCTATAGCCACAACTTGAATGTAGCTCAGTCCAAAGGGGAACGTTTTCTGAAATCTTCACCTCTGTCTCCAAATATGTCAGAGGAACTACTTATCTAAGTAGTCCATACATGTGTGGATTTTTCTCTTTTTTTCCCCCATAAAATATTATTTAGGTAGACTTTCAGCTTTAAGTAGACTATCAGGGCCTGAAAGTTCTGTCCGTGCTTGATTTATCTTCAGTTTTGGCAGGGGTGGGAGTAGAGGGGAAACAGCTTTCAGGTAAAAAAAAAAAACATTTTGTGCACAGAGTTTAAAAAGAATGTGTGAAGTTTTTGCCTACCCTTTATCTACTCTTTCTTCTTAGGGAACAGTCATGTCATTTTCCTCTAGAAAATTGCCTCCTGTATTTTCTGGCTGTTTTCAAGAAGGTATAATACCCACCCCCAGATCAAGGAATGGGCACTTAATCCAAGCCTGTATAAGGAATATGTACCCTTGGAAATTTCCTGGAATTTCCAATAATTAATAGGATGTTATAAGCCTGGAGCTGCCATTGCCAAGGGCTAAAGCTGGGAGGTGAGTTAGTCATGTTGAGGTAGGCGAGCACCCTGTGCTGAGCAGGGGCTGCAGGGCAGTGGGAGTGCAGCCTGAAAAAATCCAGGCTGGGCACTACTCATTTCTCCAGCTCTGATCTGCTGTTGTACAGGGGTCTACTCAGGCCTGCGTCTGCCTCCTTCTTGATTACCCAGAGAATTCATCTAAACAGCCTTCCTACAGCAGCTCCCCACTCCAGGTGGCGAGACGGGGTCATCTCACAGGATATTGACACAGCAGCCAAGTTGCTTGGTGCTGCAGCCACAGTAGGTGTGGCTGGTTCCGAAGCTGGCACTGGAACAGTGTTTGGCAGCTTGGTCATTGGCTATACCAGGAACCCATCTCTCAAGCAGCAGCTCTTCT
>PVKP010024705.1:21473-34726 GCA_004027715.1 Plecturocebus donacophilus
AAACAGGAGAGCTTGCCTGAAAATGAAGTCAGCGCAGAAGAAAGCAGACTCTAGAAACAAAGAGACAACACTTATGATGTCATAAGCACGCTGAGTATGCCACGCTGAGCCTGAAGTCATGATGCTGCACTTTCAGACTCATAAAGCAAATAATCCACCCTTCTTGTTTAAGTCGGCTTTAATTATATTTCCATCCTTTGCCACTGACTAACATAAAACTGCACTTACACCCTGAAGCTCATAAGACGTTTTATAACAAAGGGTATTTTTTTTGTTTCTATAACAGCACCAGGAAGATACACACAGAAGTACTGGGAAGCAAATATTTAAAGCTCTAGGGCTCAGCAAACTTTTTCTTCAAGTTCTAGATAGCAAAATTTAGGCCTTGTAGACCAAGAGGCAAAACTCAGGATACTATGTAGATACTTACACAGCCATCTGCAATGGTTTGAATGATAGTGTTCTCTCCAAAATTTATGTTGAAACGTATCCCTAATGCAACAGTATTAAGAGGCGTTGCTTTTGGGAGATGATTAAATCATGAGTGTCCTGCCCTCACGAATGAAACTAACACCTTTATGAAAGAGTTCAAGGTTGAAAGGAGAGCTCTCTTGTCATTCCATACTTTCCATCATGTGAGGACACAGCATTCCTCCCCTCTGGAAGATTCAGCAAAAAGGCACCATCTTGGAAGCAAAGAGCAGCCCTCACCAGACACCAATCCTGCTGGTGCCTTGACCTTGGACTTCTCCACCTCCAGAAATGTGAAAAATTAAAGTGTATTGGTTATAAGTTATGCAATCTCATATACGTTGTTAAAACAGCACAAACAGACTAACATACTACTTTAAATGCAACAATTTAAAAAGGTATAAACCATTCTTAGCTCCCTGGCTATAAAATAAAATCAGCCTCATGTATTTGACCTACAGGCCCTACAAAAAAATGATATATCTTACTTTGAACATTCTTTCTTTTTCTGTCTCTTAGAAGAAAGTATTTGTTCATTTCATTGTTATCCTTCAAGAATCAACACAAATATCTCCTTACAATGGCGTTTCCTGGGACTGCATATGTTGGGTCCTATGTTCTCTCTTCCATGCTTTATTCCTCTAGACTCATAACCTTTACTCATTTCCTTCACTCATTTTGATGTTTTAAAATTGTGAAACTTCAAGCATATAAAATACTAAAGTAAACATTTGTGTAATATGTGTACAACTGAGCTTAACACTTAATGCATGACCCATACATTTGAATACTATTTTGCACCTTTCCTGAAACACATTTTCTCTCTGTTAGACAGGTACTCTCCACCCATGATTTGGTACCTAGCATTCTTTTCTTATCATGATAATTGTATAGCATCTCCAGTTATTCCTTTATGTGTGAATATAGCATTGTTATGTGTTCAAAGCTTTATAAAAAAGTATAAATTTTTCTAAATTTTTTTCTTTCTTTCACCTTAGAATTGCATCTGTGAGAGTCATCCAAGTTGATTTATGTAGCTATAGTTCATTAACTTTTACTGCTCTATTGAAATGCATTTGATGAATATACCACACTCTGTCTATTCTGTTGATGAACATCAAGCCTGCTTCCAATTTTTGGCACACACAAATATGTGCTGTTCTGAAAGTATTTTGCCTGCCACCTTGTAGACATCTGGAAGAATACTTCCATCATCATCATATATGCAGGGGCAGAACTGCTTGGTTGTAGGTGATGTACATCTAAAATATACTAATAATTACTTTATTTCTGCCCCATAAGGGAACCCATCCCCCTTCTTCTCTGCAAAGCAGAAAGTAGAACTAGGCTGTACTCAGCTGATGCCCACTCATGGAGGGAGCATTTGGACTGGCCCTAGCCAGAAGAGAATAACCCATCCCAGCAGTTGTGGATTCCAACAAGCCTCACCACTGCAGGCTGGTGTGCTCTGGGACCCTAAATAAACTTGAAAAAGCAGTTTAGGTTACAAGCACTGCAACTTCTAGGCAAGTCCTAGTGCTGAGCTGGGCTCAGAACCTGTGGACTAAATAGTGCTAAAATTTTAGCACCAGAGTGGCTAAAATAGTGTATTGCCACCCATCCCTGAACCCCGGGCTGCACAGCTCATGGCTCCAAAAGAGGAGAGGAGAAGAAAGAGTAATGAGGACTTTTGTCTTACATTTTGAATAGCAGCTCAGCCACAGCAGGATAGAGCACTGGTCAGAGTCTTGAGGTGCCATTCCAGTCTCTGAATCCTGGATGACATTTCTAGACATATCCCAGGCCATAAGAGAATCTACTGCTTCAAACAGAAGGACTCAGTTATAGCAGGCCCCGTCACCTGCAGTGACACCCAGGAGGTATGTCATGGGCCTTGGGTGAGATTCTGAGATGTGCCGGCTTCAGGTGAAACAGCACTGTGTTCCCAGCTGTGGTAGCTATGGTTTGAGAAAAGCAGATGGAAAAGTAAAGGAGGCTTTGTCTTGCACCCTAGGTGCCAGCTTGGCCACAGGGATTTAGAGCACCAGGCATGCTCTTAGGGTCCCTGATTCTACACATTGGCTTTTCGATCACATTTCTGAACCTGCTCTGAGCTAGACAGGAGCCCATCACCCTGAAGGATGACTCCCAGGCCTAGCAACTTTCACTACAAGCTGACTTAAGAGCCCTTAGAACATTGGTGGAAGCTGGCAATACTCCTCATGGGACTGTGGTTGTGGTGGCCACGTGTTGAGGCTCCTCTGCCTGTGGAAAGGGGAGGGAAGAGTAGGAAAGGCTTTGTCTCATGGTTTGAGAGCCAGCTCAGCAGCAGTGCAATTGAACACTGATAGATTTTTAACTCTCATCTCTGGTTTCTGTATGGCATCTCTGGACTCACCCTAGGGCTGGCGGAACTTCACACTCTGAAGGAAAGAACATAAGCCTGTCTAGCTTCACCACCTGCTGGTTTTCCAGCCCTGGGGTCTTGAACAAACATAGACAGTAGATAGATAGAGGTTACAGCAAGCCTTGGGCAAGACCCAGTGGTCTGTTGATTTCAGGTCTGACCCAGTGCAGTCTTAGTGGTCACAGAGGTGCTTGTGTCAACCTATTTGAGCTCCAGGTGGTTCAGCATGGAGAGAGAGAGAGAGACTGTTTGGGAGAAAATAAGGAAATAGAATGAGAGTCTTTACTTGGTATTCCAGAGAATTATTCTGGATTTTATTTAAGACTACTAAAGCAGTACCTCCAAAAATCTGCAAGAACCACAGCATTACTGGGTCATGGGTTCCCTGATGCAGATACAGCTTACATCGTAACACCCAAGTTCTTTGAAATCCTGGAAATCCTTCCCAAGCAGGATGGGTACAAATAAGCCCAGACTTCGAAGACTACAATAAGTACCTAACTCTTCAATACCCAGACACTGAAGAATATCTACAAGCATCAATACTGTCCAGGAAAAGATGAACTTACCAAAGTGAATAAGGCATCAGGGACAAATTCTGGAGAGACGAAGATAGGTGACTTTTCAGGGAGAGAAATTAAAATAACCGGTTTGAGGAAACAAATTATGGATAACGCCAAGAAAGAATTCAGAATTCTATCAGATAATTTTAACAGAGAGATTGAAAAAATTTAAAAGAATCAAGCAGCAATTCTGGACTTGAAAAATACGATTGACATACTTAAGAATGCATCAGAGTCTTTTAATACCAGAATTAATCATGCAGAAGAAATAATTGGTGAGCTTGAAGGCAGGTTTTTTGAAAATACATAAAGGAGACACAAGAAAGAAAGAACTGAAAAGCACGAAGCTCACCTACAAGATCTACAAAATGACCTCAAAAGGAGAAATATTAAGAGTTATTGGCCCTAAAGAGGAGGTAAAGAAAGAAGTAAGTGTAGAAGGTTTATTCAAAGGGTTAATAACAGAGAATGTTCCAAACCTAGGGAAATATATCAATATCTAAGAGCAAGAAGGTTATAGAACACTAGGCAGATTTAACCTAAAGAAGACTACCTCAAGGCAGTTAATAATCTAACTCCCAAAGGTCCAGGATAAAGAAATTAAAGTGTAATAAAAAAAATTTTTTAAGAAAGGATACTAAAAACAGCAAGAGTAACGAACAAATAGTATACAATGGAACTCCAATATGTCTGGCAACAGACATATAAGGTTGTCAGTGGAAACCTTATATGTCAGGAAAGAGTAGCATAACGTATTTAAAGTGCTGAAGGGAGAAAAAAAAAGTTTTACCCTAGAATAGTATACCCAATGAAAATATTCTTCAAACATGAAGGATAAATAAACACTTTTCCAGACAAACAAAAGCAGAAGAACATAATCAACATGAGACCTGTCCTACAAAAAATGCTAAAGGGAGTATGTTAACCAGAAATAGAAGGACATTAGTGAGCAATAAGAAATCATCTGAAGGTACAGAACTTACTGGTATTAGTAGGTAAATAGAAAAACACAGAATATTATAGCATCGTAACTGGTACATAAAATACTCTTAAGTACAAAGAATAAAAGATGAGCCAATAAAAATAACAACTACAATAACTTTTCAAGACATGACAGTACAAGGTATAAATTGAACAACAAAATTTAAAAAGTGGGGGATGAAATTAAGGTGTAGAGTTTTTATTATTAGTTTTCTTGTTATTTGTTTATGCAAACAATGTTATTATCAGCTTAAAATAATGAGTATAGGATAGTATTTTTAAGCTTCATGGTAACAGGAAATTGAAAAGCACGCAAATGATACACAAATAACAAAAAGCAAGAAATTAAATTATACCATCAGAGAAAATCACCTTCACGAAAACAAAGATAGGAAGGAAGGAAAGAGGGAAGAGATAGCAATAAAACAACCAGAAAAGAAATAACAATACGGCAGGACTAAGTCCTTACTTGTCAATAATAACATTGAATATAGATAGACTAAACTCTCTAATCAAAAGAAATAGAGTGGCTGAATGGATTTTTAAAAATAAGACCAAATGATATGCTTCCTACAAGAGACACATTTCACCTACACATAGATTGAAAATAAAGGGATAGAAAAAAATATTCCATACCCATGGAAACCAATAAAGAGAAGGAGTAGCTATACTTCTATAAGACTAAATAGATTTCAAGACAAAAACTAGAAGGATATAAAAAAAGTTGCTATATAATGATAAAGGGGTCAAAAGGGGTTATTATAAAAAGGCTATTAAAATGGGCTATTATAAAGGGGATGTATAATTATAAATATAGTGGCACCAAACACTGGAGCACCCATATAAAGCAAATATTATTACAGCTAAAGAGAGAGACAGATCTGAATACAATAATAGCTGTAGACTTCAACATCCCACTTTCAGCACTGGACAGAACTTCCAGAAAAAAAAAAAAAAAGAAAGATCATTCCAATCGATGAGGAAAAAGCATCTGATAAAATTCAACATCATTTAATGATAAGAAAAATTCTTTAAAAGCTGAGTATAGAAGGAACATACCTCAACATAACAAAAGCCCTATGTGACAGACCCACAGTTGATATCATACTGAATGGGGAAATACTAAGTGCCCTTTCTCTAAGATCTGGAAAACCGCAAGGATGCCCACTGCCACCACTGTTACTCGACATAGTACTGGAGGCCCTAGCTAGACCAACCCGACAGAAGAAAAAAAATAAAGGGCATCCAAGTTCTAGAGAGAAGTCACATTATCCTTATTTGCAGATGATATAATCCTTTATTTTAAAAAATATAAAGACCTTTCTAAAAAACAATTATGACTGATAACAAGTTCATTAAAGTTGTAGTATATAAAATCAACATACGAAAATCAGCAGCATTTCTAGATGAGTGCAAAAAATAGAATGTATAAGGCCTAGTATTTGCTAGTGCAACAGGATGACTATAGTAAAAAGTAATTTAATTGTACAATTTAAGATAATTAAAAGAATAAATTCACGTTGTTTGAAACAGAAAGGATAAATGCTTGAGGTGATAGATACCCCGTTTATCCTGATGTGATTAATATATCTTGCATGCTTGTACCAAAATACTTCACATAACCTACAAATATATGTACCTACCATGTATCAAAGAAAATTTAAAAACTTTAAACTAAATAAAAAATTAACTTTATTTTTATTTATAAACGTATGAGCATAAATGATTTATACACTTATTTTTATTTTAGATCTATCTCTAGCTATGCCCATTTGACATAACTAATTTTTTGTGTCCTCTTTGTCATTATTTTTCTTTTTACTAATCTTTGACTTTTCAAAGAAATAATTCTTAGCTTTAACACTTATGCATTCTGTCATATCTTCCTTTTTATAGGTTTCTATACTTATCTTTAATTTTTTCCTTCTTTTTATTTTCTTAATGTTTATTCTGTTGGCTTTCTCTTATTTTAGTTTTTAAGAGAAATACT
Source organism: Plecturocebus donacophilus (assembly GCA_004027715.1). Classification (NCBI taxonomy): domain Eukaryota; kingdom Metazoa; phylum Chordata; class Mammalia; order Primates; family Pitheciidae; genus Plecturocebus; species Plecturocebus donacophilus. The sequence continues at coordinate 27,886 of PVKP010024705.1, forward strand.
GAACTCATCAATTGAAGCCTTTTTCATCTCTAATTTAGGTATGTGTGGCTTTAAACTTCCCTTTAAATACCACTTTATCTGTACTTCATAAATTTTCATGTGTAGACTATTCATTAATATTCAGGTACAAAGATTTTCTAATTTCCCAAATGATTTGTTCTTTTATTTAAGACTATTTCTTTAAAGTTTACTGAGGCTTGCTTTACTGATTAGTTACATGGTTGTTTTTTCCTAAGTATTTCCTGTGTACTTAAGAATAATGAGTTCTTGGAATGTTGAACACAGTATTCTATATATACCAGTTCAATAAACTTCTTAGTTTTTAAATACATACTGATTTGAAACTGTCTCTAATTTTATCTAATTTTGTCTCATGATTTATTTGACATTGAAATAGTGTATTTTATTCATTATGGTGATGTTTAATATTTCCTAGTTGTAAGAGTTACTACTTCAAAAAATGTTTTGAGGTCAGGTGTCAAGTTATTGGGTACCCGTGAGTTTAGAATTGTATATACTTTGGGCAAATTACCCACATTCACATTCAACATATCTATTGTAAAGCTGTTTTTTGTCATTCTCATATGTTGTCTCATATTAGTGTAGTTATTTTATTTAATTATTTCAGACGGAGTCTCACTCTGTTCCCCAGGCTGGAGTGGAGCAGCACAATCACAGCTCACTGCAACCTCTGCCTCCCTGGTTCAAGGGATTCTCCTGTCTCAGCCTCTGAGTAGCTGGGGACTACAGGCGCATGCCGCCACTCCTGGCTAAGTTTTGTATTTTTTTGGTGGAGATGGGGTTTCACCATGTTGCCCAGGCTGATCTCCTGAACTCAAGTGATCCATCCACCTAGGCCTCCCAGAGTGCTGGGATTACAGGTGTGAACCACCGCGTTATAATTATTTACATTTCAGACTCCCTCAGGGTCCATAAGTATTTGCTTTTGATACTCAGACCAGATGTTTTAGAAATGAGTATCAATAATTTAGTAATCTCTAATCGGTCAGAAAGTAGCTATAGTGGTCCAACTTGCCCTTGATGGTCTCTGGAAGTTCCACACTTGATCTTAGCCTTAAGGCCAAGAAGTGATGGAAGTTCATAAACAATGTTTTTACTAATTTTTAATTAAAGGGTTTGGTTCACTCATGTCTATTTATATGTCTTTTTATATTTACTTCTACCACCTTAATTGCACTGATTGTTTGATGCTGCTTTTTAAAATTTTTGTGGCTTATTTTGGATAGATTTTTTTGGTTGCATTTTCTCCTCTACCGATTTGGAAGTTTTAAACCCTATTTCTTCCTTTTGATGGTTACTCTTAAATTTTAACATTGCCCAATAAACGTAATGATATATATTTTAAAAATAAACAAACAAACAAACAAAAACAGTGGCCGGGCACAGTGGCTCACGCCTGTAATCCCAGTACTTTGGGAGGCCGAGGTGGGTGGATCACCTGAGGTCAAGAGTTCAAGACTAGCCTGGTTGACGTGCTGAAATCCAGTCTCTACTAAAAATACAAATAAATATTAGCCTGGCATGGTGGCGCCTGCCTATAATCCCAGCTACTCAAGAGGCTGAGATAGGAGAATCGCTTGAACCCGGGAAGTGGAGGTTGCAGTGAGCTGAGATCCTGCCACTTCACTCCAGCCTGCGTGATAGAGTGAGACTCTGTCTCAAACGCACACACACACACACACACACACACACACACACACACACACAAAATTGCTCTGATCTTCTGAGCAATTCATAGAATGTAGAATGTTTTAACTCTGATCATCACTGTATATCCACCCCTCTTATATTGTTAAATTGTTTTTCCTTAGCTCATATTTATTGCTTTTCATTTTGACAGTCATTGTTTTCTTATTTACCCACAGGTTTACTAATTTATTTGCTCACTCTTCATTCTGGATGTCACACTTTACTTTCAAAACATTTTCCTTATTCCATTTTAAAAGTTGAGTCTCTGAAAAACTAATAAACTAATAAGATTAATTTTTTAGAAAAAGAAAAACGAAAGTCACAAATTATTAATAACAAGAATAATAAAGAGGACATATCTATAGATTCTCCCAACATAGATGCTGTTATGAACAACTTTATTCTAAAAATTTTGAAAATTTACATGAAATAAACAAATTCTATTTGGTGAAGCCACAAAACAGCAAAGACCAAAAAAGTAACTTGTATATAGCCAGAAAGTAGAGAGAAATTAACTCAAAAGGAAATATTACTATATGGACACTGCCTAAACTAAACTAAAATTATATTTCCTTACTAAATTATCATTTAAGGGGAGGTAAATAACAAAAATACCTCCAGATAATCAAAAATAGTAAGAGAGTTTATCACAAATGTTCTGCCTAAAGGAAGTTAAAAGATTTACATCAGAAAAATGAAAGTTACAAATTACCAATGATATAAAAAAGGACAAATGTTTCCAATATTACAAAGATAATAGAAATATTTTATAAGCAATATTATACTAAAATTTTTGAAAATACATGAAATAGACAAATCCTAAACAAACACAATTCATAAAAACCAACAAAAAGGTGAAAGAAAATCTAAATAGTTCTACATCTATTGAGTATATTGAATCTGTAATGAATCTTGTGAGATTACTTCTCACAAAGTAATCTCCAAGTACAGACAGCTTCATCAGTGAATTTCTCCAAAGACTATGGGGAAAAAAAGCACTAACTTTTTATAAACTATCTTAGAGAATTGAAAAAGTGGAAACACTTTTTAGTTCATTATATTAGGCCAGTATAATCTTGATGCCAACATTTGATTTTGAATGAAAAAGCTTTCCATACACTGAAAAATAACAAGCTCTCTCTCTATGACATAGATTTTAAAAATCTCTCAAAAGTTAGCAAATCGAATGAAGAGCTATACATATTTTATTATTTTTGTATGAATACTTTTTAAATGATTTAGTTGTTTACAACAATGTTCCAGTTTTAGCTTTTGAATATTGCATCATTGTTATAACACCTTTCTCAATCTAAGATTTACTTTTCATGTCTAGCATGTTTTCTTTTATCACTTTTTCTTTTTAATCTCCTCAGTTATTTATTTTTTGTATAAGGAGTTATATCGGCTTTGTATTAGTTTCCTAAGCCATAGCGAAGTACTACAACTGGAATGAATGACTTAAAACAACATAAATGTATTCTCTCCCAGTTTTTAAGATGAGAAGTTCTAAATCTAGTTATTAGCAGAGCCATGCTGTCTCTGAGATCCTGTGATGGATTCTTCTTGCCTTTCCCTGGCTTCTGGTGGTGGCTAGCAATCTTTGGTGTTCTTTTGCTTATAAGTGTATCACTCCAATCTCTTCCTCTATCATCATATGGCTAACTTTCATCTGTGTCCGTGTCTTCTCATAAGAATACCAGTCATATCAGACTATGGGCTCACTGAGTATAGTGTGACCTTATCTTTGCTAATTACATCTGCAATGACACTATTCCCAAATAAAGCCACATTCTGAGGTACTGTGAGTTAAAACCTCGACATATCTTTTTGTGTGACAGAATTCAACCCATAACAGGCACAAAGCTTTACCTTTTATACGTGACTACTCTATGTTGATATCATTTGAATTACCCACCTTTCCTTCACTACTAAGTAATGCCATCTTTCTCATATGCTAACTAATTAGATATATGGAGAAAAAATCTTGTCTGTCTATTCTCTGTCTCTAATCTGTCAAGTCAAGCATCAGTACTACACAATTTTGATTATTGTCACTTTATAATTTGTCTTGGTTTTTTTCAGGCAACTCTTTTGAGGTATAGTTTACATACAATGAAATGCACTCATTTTAACTGCACATTTCATTAATTATGACAAATTTATGCAGCCATATAACAATCATCCCAATAAAGATATAGAAAATTTCTATGACCCCCCCCTCCAAATTTCAATCATATCATATCCTAATCAATCTTCTTTTTTGTCTTTTCCCAAGCAACCACATATCTTCTTCCTCTCACTATACAGGTTTCTCTAGAGTTTTGTATAAATGAAATCATACAGCATATATCTCTTTTGTTTTGCTTATCTGGTCAACACAATATTTTTGAAATTTATTCATATTCTTGAATACATCACTAGTTCCTTTCTTTTCTTTGTTGTATAGTATTTCATAGCATAAATATATTATAATTTGTTTATACATTCACCTGTTGATAAGCTTTGAATTGTTTTCACTTTAGGGTTGTTATAAATAAATTTGCTGTGAATATCTGCTTTTTTACTCTAAGTGGAATTGTCTTTTTTTAATAAAAAGTACATTTGTAACCTTTATCAGGCACTACTAAACTGTTTTCCAAAGTGGCATTACCACTAGCAATGTATGGGACTTTTAGTTGCTTCACGTGCTCATGGCCCTTGGTATTGTCAGTGTTTTAAATAGCCATCCTAGTGTACATAAAGTTGTTTCTCATTGTAGTTTAATTTACATTTCCATGATGACTAACAATGTTGAGTATTTTTTCATTAAATATTTCTTTTTAAGCTCATTAATATTTCATTTTTAATTGGTGCAAATTTATTCTTAATAGTTTTACATTATATATTTACATTCCATAATTGGACTTAGGAAGACTATCCTCTTTTGTAGTTCAGTTTTTTTACCCAATCAACTTATTTGATTCTTGTATAATTGGTTAGTGATTTCCAGTTGATTTTCTTAGATTTTTCTTTTTTGTTTCTGGTATGTGTTTATTAAATTTTAAAATTTTAAATCTAGTTATTGGATCATCATTGGACTTACAAGAACATATTAAAAACATGGTTACAAAATTCAATGACTATTCTATTTGGGGGGACCTGAATATTTAGTAAACATTTTTACATCAAGTTTTAAAAGATTTGCCAATCACATTTACTTTAATTTATCTTATTGATTAAAGCTTACACAGATAATATTATTTTTTAAAAAGCTGAAATCTCTATAACTCATTTCAGTTTCTGAAAAAGAATCAGCTCTTGGGTCTCTAAAATCATTATTTTGGAGGCTGTTTTTAAAATTATTATTATTATACTTTAAGTTCTGGGATACATGTGCAGAACATACAGGTTTGTTATATAGGTATACACATGTCATGGTGGTTTGCTGCATCCATCAAACCATCATCCATATTAGATATTTCTCCTAATACTATCCCTCTCCTAGCTCCCCACCCCTGACAGGACCTGGTGTGTGGTGTTACTCTCCCTGTGTCCATGTGTTCCCATAATGATAGTTTACAGCTTCATCCATGTCCCTGCAAAGGACATGAACTCATCCCTTATATGGCTGCATAGTATTCCATGGTATATATGTGGCACATTTTCTTTCTCTAGTTTATCATTGGTGAGCATTTTGGTTGGTTCCAAGTCTTTGCTATTATGAATGGTGCCACAAGAAACATATGTGTGCATGTGTCTTTATAGAAGAATTGATTTATAATCCTTTGGGTATATACCCAGTAATGGGATTGCTGGGTCAAATGGTATTTCTGGTTCTAGATCCTTCAGGAATTGCCACACTGTGTTCCACAATGGTTGAACTGATTTACACTCCCACCAACAGTGTAAAAGCGTTTCTATGTCTTCACATCCTCTCCAGCATCTGTTGCTTCCTGACATTTTATTTTATTTTTATTTTTTTTGAATACTAAAAGAGAGAAAGAAAGAGAAAGAGAGAGGGGAAGTTTTTTTAAGAGAAAGAAAGTAGAATAAAAGACAAAAAAGAAAGAAAGAGAAAGAGGGAGAGAGAATGAGAATCTTGCTCTATTGCTCAGGATTTCATTTAAATCTGTGAAATGCTTATGCAATTACTAAAAAGTGATTTATTTCCTATTATGTGATCACTTTTAGAATAGATACAATATAATGTTGAAAAAAACATATGTTTTGTGGATATTGGGTGGTAGATTCTGTAAATATTTATTAAATTTGCTCGCTCCAGGTCTGAGTTCAAATCCGTTTTTTTTTTTTGCTCTCCATTAGGTTGGTAGATCTACCTCCATCCCTTTATGTTAAGTCTTTGTGTGTCCTTGCCTATAAGAAAGGTCTGAATACAGCGTACCAATGGGTTTTAACTTTTTATTCAATTTGTCTAACTGTATATTTTGATTGGGACATTTAATCCCTTTAAGTTTAGGCTTAATATGATATATGTGAATTTAATACTGTTATTTAAGGCTAACTAGCTGTTTGCCCATTAGTTGATGTAAATTCTTCATTGTTGTAATATTCTTTACTTTTTGATAAGTTTTTAGGATAACTGATATTGGTTGTTTGTTTCTGTATATAGTGCTTCTTTCAGAAGTTGTTGCAAAACAGGTCTGGTGGTAATGAAGTCTCTGAGTTCTTGCTTGTTTGCAAAAAATTTTATTTTTCCTTGGCTTGTAAAACTTAGTTTGGCTGGATATGTGATTCTGGGTTGAAAGTTTTTTTCTTTAAGGATGTTAAATATTAACCCCCACTCTCTTCTGGCTTGTAGAGTTTCTACTGAGAGATCTGCCGTGAGTCTGATAGGCTTCCCTTTATGGGTAACCTGAGCTTTCTCTCTGGCTGCCCTTAGTATTTTCTTCTTTATTTCAATCCGAGTAAATCTGACAATTATGTGTCTTGGGATTGGTCTTCTTGAGGAATATCTTTGTGGGGTTCTCTGTATTGCCTGGAGTTGAGTATTGTCATGCCTTGCTAGTTTAGGAAAATTTTCCTGGATAATATCCTGAAAAATATTTTCCAACTTGGATTCATTCTCTTTGTCACTTTCAGGTATACCTATTAAGCGTAAATTAGGTCTTTTCACATAGTCCCATATTTCTTG
>PVKP010024706.1:0-34615 GCA_004027715.1 Plecturocebus donacophilus
GTTGATTGGTTGCTTGGTTAGGTTTAAAGTCACAGAAAAACAAGCCACATAAAAATGCAAAAGCGCATCCCTTCCCACCAAATGCACATGCTTGCTAGGAAGATCACTTCATCCTCATCTTCTTGAGACTGTACTGAAGACCCATCAGTCCCAGGCAAACTCACATGGTTAACCATCCTAATTTACCCATTATCCCTCTCAGAAGTGGTCCAGGAGCAAAGCTGCAAGGAAGAGAATTCCTAAGCCTGATCTTTTAGCAATTTCTCCTGATTCTCTGCACAACACCATGGTTGTGAAGAGTCATGGTTCTTTCTTGGCATTTCTGGTCCCTTATGCAAAGCTGACAGTTTCCTAGAAAGACACAATCCCTCATGTTATTACTGTTTTCATTTCAGAGTGAATCAAATTCATCAAAAAAGATTTATCAGATGCTTATTATTTGCAAAATACAGTGACAAATGTGGCTGGAGACATGAAAGTATTAAAAAATTATTCCTGTCCTCAAAAAAACTAATTTAATTGTGAATATAACACAAAAATCTGTAGGGTAAAAAAGCATAAATAATAATAAAACTGGCACAGAGGACAAGCATTTAAAAAATCACAAGTCAGAATATGATTAATTGCAAACATATCCCTGGGAAAAGAGTGGCTTTTAGACTTAGAAAATTCATTTTGTTTTTGTTTTGCTTTTTAACAAAATAAAGGTGGCCTTTGTAGTGACCTGCTACCATTGGTTGAACAAAGCAGAGGAAAGGAATAGTTGTCACTTCAGATTAAATTTTCTTTTTTTTTCAGGCAGAGTCTCACCCAGACTGAAGTCCAGTGGCACGATCTCGGCTCACTGCAGCTCTGCCTCCTGGGCTCAAGCAATTCTCCTGCCTCAGCCTCCTGAGTAGCTGGGATTACGGGCATGTGTCACCACACCTGGCTAATTTTTGTATTTTTAGTACAGACAGCGTTTCACATCATCTTGGCCAGGCTGATCTCAAACTCGTGACCTCAAGTGATCTGCCTGCCTCAGCCTCTCAAAGTGCTGGGATTACAGGCATGAGCCACTGCGCCGGCCTGATTTTTAGTATTCATCGGAACTAAACAATCTCAGCATGTCCTGTACCACGACCTATCTGCCTCTTTAAGATTGTATGAAATACCATCTAGCGTAATATGAGTACAGCTGAATTTGACTACATTGAACCGTAATAACTTGAGGAGGGCTGGAATGACTGTCAGAAGTATCCATGAGAAAAAAAAAAAAAAAAACAAGAAAACACACTGCTAAAGACTGTTGGAAAGTAACCCCAAATCACAGAAAGCAAATACAATTAGCTGTGTGTTTTTGACCAAAGGATTTGACTTTTTTGGTCTCGGTTTCCTTTTGGAAACATGAGTGCTACACCAGATAATCTTTCCGACTCCTTCCATCTCGATCGTGACCCCAAGATTTTACAACCAATTGTTAGTGAAAATGCTGCTGTGTGATAAGGCGCCTTTTCCAAATCCCAAAGCCTTCTACCAAGGAAGGGACAGCTCCAGGAGTGACCATGAAGGGTGGCTGCAATGAACGGTTTTCACAAGCCGCATCTGCAAAGCAGAGCTTAATTTTCTCCCACTTTTTACCACGGAGGAAGCTAGTGAAAATTATCGAAGCTTCTGAAAGGCTGAGGGAGCATCTGGTGACAACAGTGCCACGTCAGACGCTGAGAAAGGCTTAAGTGGAAGAGGGAACAGAGGGAAAAAAAAGCCTGTAGGGATTTCTAAGTGGAAAGTGGCTTTGAGTCAGGCATCCTCCACCCTCTCTCAAAACGCCTTGCCAAGTGGCATTAGCCCCTCATGGGTGCACAATGAATACTCATTGGCTGAACAAAGAAAACTGGGTATTTGAAGGTTTTAGATTTGGGGATTTTTGTGTTTGTTTTTTTCTGTAAGCTTGATATGATATCTGTTGTCTTTCGGGTGCAAATTCACAGAAATCAAGGATGTAAGGTGTATGTATGTCCTCTGACATATGACAAGGTCCACTTGACTCACTAAACTGCAAAACGCCATGCATACCTGAAAAAGAAAGGACGAAGTAGCTTCAGTAAGTGGCCTAGTGAAACCGGAATAAGAACAGAAGGAATAAGAGGAACTGGAAATGTCATGTTATTGAGCTACAATCTCTAGAATACAGACAGTGGCATCAGTTGGAGTCTTTAACATTTGAGGTTTCCTGGCTAAACTGACTACCCCAAGAGCGTGCTAAGATGGGTAATACCATATCTGCCTGTGACTCTTCCTTTAATAAGGTTTCTGAGTGGGTTCAACCTCCATTCAGAATGATCATAGTAACACAGCTAATGAAAGAATGTTTTCTATAATCCCAGCACTTTGGGAGGCCAAGGTGGGTGGATCACCTGAGGTCGGGAGTTTGAGACAAGCCTGACCAATACAGAGAAACCCCGTCTCTACCAAAAATATGAAAATTAGCTGGGCGTGGTGGCCCGCACCTGTAGTCCCAGCTACACAGGAGGCTGAGGAAGGAGAACCGCTTGAACCTGGGAGGAAGAGGTTGCAGTGAGTTGAAATCGTGCCATTGCACTCCAGGCTGAGCAACAAGAGCGAAACTCCATCTCAAAAAAAAAAGGAAAGAATATTTTCACTGGGTTAGAAAGTCCTAAAAGCTATTTTTTTCTATTTTAAGAGTTCCGTGTATAATATTCTAATCTCATATGAGATGATTTCAAAGTTTAGCTCTCAATGGGAATCATGTTTCCATATTCCAGGGAAACCAGAGGGAGCCCCTTAGTTCTAGGAGTAGTACCTACAACCCATCACCTACAGTGGGCTGATATTTTGGGCAAGTCTGCATTCTTTTATCAGCCACAAAACCGTAAAGCAGGAAATAAGATGCAGAGACCCTGTAATAAATACATCCCTTCTACCAGCTCTTAGATGTCTGGTTCATAAATTGCTGCATTTGACAGTGAACGGGGAAAATGATAAGAAATGTGGCCTCAAGCACATAATGTATATATGGTCAAAGAGTCGTGATCCACATGGCCACATGACCAGACGAGATCTTATTCTCACTTTCTCTACAATAGATAAGCACCAGCAGGATGGAAATACACTCTTCTCTCCAATTTAATTATACCTATATTATTACTTTTCTTATATGCCCATAAGCAGCAACAGCTAATATGAAGTGGAAACTGTAATACATTTCCATGTTGCTTCTTTGTTGTCTACAAAACTATACAAAAATGTGTCTCACCCTTTAGTTGCGAACATTTAGAAGCCTGAAGGCAATTACACAGAGTGTACTGGAGTTACCCGTACAATCTCCTAATGGCAGCTTGGCCCAAAGCCAAGCTTTAAGCCAAACCTCAGGGAATTCAAATTTAAAAGTCAGCTACATTAGAGGTGGTGATTCAGTTTGGAGAAGAGATCACTTTTCATGATTTATTACAGCCAGTGCTTTCAGTACATTTAAAAGATGGTCTAGCTTAGTTGCATTTTCAAAGGAGCGCTACTGCATAAAATGAGAAACATCTGAACTGGAAGCTATCAGAATGGAAAAGCTTGACTAGGGCTTGAATTATGTGGAAAGCGTAATTCTTCTTAGAAATAGGTCCTCAAACACATGAGAATCTGCAAAAATGAGCTATACTTTCAACCCCCCAATAGCTAACTCATGATCATTTGGTAGAGAAGGGTCTGTTACTGTCAAGTATTTTAAAATGACCACAAAGATATTAATTCCCTAGCTGCAGAGTAATCATCCAGTATCAAGAATAAACATATGATTTAAAATATTAGTCCTGCTGATGCTTATGACTATGAGTAAGCTGTACTTTCAAAGAGAATTCCAAATCTCTCCTCTCTGCAACCCAAGATAATCTGCACAAAGACTTGTGACCTTATGAATTTTCACTGGTTTTCCCCAAAGGATGCCTTTGATGTCTGCTCTCTCAACTGCAGATACACCAGTGAGTCAGTAAATCTTTTCAAAATATTTCTGGTCTTTCATACTCAGTTCAGATTTGGGGGGGAAATGTAGGAGCGACAGTTCTATTTAGAACAAAGCAGCTGAGAGAAAATATGTTAGTCTTATAAAAATAAATCTTATCTACACGTGTATCTTTGTCAGAAGAAAACAACATCATGAACTTTAAGTCCATTTCCCACTAGCGTCTTCATTTTCATGTTTTATTGCATTCCACAGTGGTTTTTGCAACCAGTTATATCAAGAGTTTCCAAGAAAAATGTAAACAAAGATTTTGCAGTGACTGCAGCTAGAACACATGGATATAATTGAGAACAAAAGATCTCTACTTACTTTGGTCAATTTTGTAATAACTAAATAAGTAAAATGGAAAACAAAATAACTTAAAAACAAAACAAAAAAAGATCTCCACTGAGCTATCTGGAGACAAAAGATTGTGCTACATTCCAAATCACCAAGGTACTTCCAGCACACACATCAGGAAGTGAAATATATCTGCCTTGAAGGAACTCGGCAGAGACGCTTCTACTTTCAGGAAAACAACTCCATTTTCATAATAAGCCTACAAATCGCATAGTTATTACCTTGTGCCTATATGTAATGAGAAACATCTCGAGGTATTATCCACATATTTTTTTCTGGGATCTGTGGCTCCAAAGACCTTTCTCCAGCTCAGGCCACTTCCACTGCCTCAAGAAAGGAATAACTCAAGATGATCAGCTCCACTCATATTCACCGTTATTTTTTTAACATTTATTGAGCCCCATCTATGTGCAAGACACTGTCCTAAGTGCTGAAAATAAAGCAGTGAACAAATCAGACCCAGTCCTTATCTTTAGTGACTTTTGTATTCTAGTAGGGGGAAGTCAATGAGCAAATAACTAGAAAATTAAAAAATTTTTAAAGTACCAGTTGATGAAAATGCTGTGGAAAACAATCAGACCAGATCATGGGGCCAGGTGCAGTGGCCTGTAATCCCAGCACTTTGGGAGGCCCAGGTGGGCAGATCACTTAAGGTCAGGAGTTCAAGACCAGCCTGGCCAACATGGAGGAATCCCTGTCTCTACTAAAAATATAAAAATTAGCCAGGCATGGTGGTGGATGCCTGTAATCCCAGCTACTCAGGAGGCTGAGGCAGGAGAATCGCTTGAACTCAGGAGGCAGAGGTTGCAATGAGCCAAGATCTCACCACTGCACTCTAGCCTGGGTGACAGAGCAAGAGTCCATCTCAAAAAATAAAAATTTTAAAAAAAGAAAGATAATGGGATAAAGAACAGAGGGACAGGAGGCAGGCTGCTACCCTCAGCTTTTGAGTTTAAAAAGCCTAGGTGGGTCCCAGCCTAAGAACACTGGGAAGTAATTCCCATATCGGGAAGAGGTTCATTTTTCTGTCCTAAACATGAAATGAAGTTCGCTTCAGTGAGAAAAAGGCAGGGAAAGAAAGAATCAGAGGAGATAAGGAGGATTCAGAGCTGATGGGTACCTAAGAAGAAGTCCTAAGCCCCAAGCTCTCTTCCTTCCAATCCCAAAAGAGCACTGATAGGCTTAGAACCTACAGCCTCTTCCTGGAAGGGCCCATACAGGTCCTGGGAAAGCCATAAGATCCCAATACCCCTGGGCTCACACCTGCAATCCCAGCACTTTGGGAGGCTGAGGCAGGTGGATCACCTGAGGTTGGGAGTTTGAGACCAGCCTGACTAATATAGTGAAATCTTGTCTCTACAAGAATCCAAAAATCTTAGCTGGGCGTAATGACGTGTGCCTGTAATCCCAGCTACTAAGGAGGCTGCAGCAGGAGAATCACTTGAACTTGGGAGGCGGAGGTTGCAGTGAGCCAAGACCAGGCCACTGCACTCCAGCCTGCGCGACAGAGCAAAACTCCGTCTCAAAACAAAAGAGAAATTCCCAATGTGAGTGAGCGAGGGGCACAATAGGGTGCACAGACAGGAGGTCGATCTCGCAGCCCTGCGGGAGGCAGCGGGTATTTTTCTGGAGGTCATGCCCGGCAGGCATCCACTGTTAGAGCCAGGGGACCCCTGAGTACTTTCTGAATGAACCATTGACCAACAGGAGGGCAGAAATGAGTGCTGTGGGTTGATGACAGGGACAGCCAGACCCCCTCCCATCCCCACCAGGCAGAGGCGCCGGGTAAAGCTCCTTGGAAATGAGGCTGGACCCCATTAAAAATGAGGAGCGTGGGTGGGGACTAAATTAACTTAGATAAAGGTTTTGCTGCCTGGTAGAATGAAGGTTTATAATAGGAATTAAATTCCATTATTGAAAGATAAATTATGTTATATTTCCTGCACTCGGGAATCTGTGGCTTTTGATTTGCTCTCACAAGGTCTTGTCAGGGGGAGGCAGAGGAAGGGGAGGAAGAGAGAGAAAGAGAGAGAGTGTTCAGATTTATTTCCAAAGCCAGAGACTATAAAAGAAGGGTGGAAGGAGAAGAGCTGGTGAGGGAGACCTTCCTCTCAGGAAGTCTGTTCCTGGGGGTAAAAGAGCTTCATTCCTACAAAAAGCCATCTCCAAGTTGGAGCTCACACACTTGGCTCCCTTCCCTTAGGGAGCTGGGAGTTGGGGTCAGCCCACATTTCATAGCTGCAAACTGATTGGGTAGCCCATTACAAAACTAAACCAAACTCAACCTACCCCTCACCTGAAATGCCTATGGTTCAAAGAAATAAGATTCATGAGGGTTTTCCAAAGGTGGATTATTCTGATCAGAATGAATATGATCTGCATTGCATGGTTTTTAGACACCATGATATGCCCCCATTATAGCAAATATTCGAAAGAAGGAAGTATAGGAGACAGAAATGAACAAATAATAACAGGATGAGAAACAGTGAATCTAACACAGCTGATTCAAAGTGCTTATTAGATGTTTATGCTCTCAACTAAAAATAACACCAGGTGCACACTTTTTTTGATTAAAGAAAAAACCCTCAGATGAAGATTTTTAAGCCAAGACCTGGGAAACAGTTTTTGTTTATGAGCCCCAGAGTGATGAGGAAGCTTTGCTGTTAATTACTTTAATTTTGGTGCTAACTTTCTGTTGCGAATCCTTGGCATAGAACGTGGTTCAGAAGAAAGGGGTAAATGAGGTAAAGAAAACAGGACGAGGGCATTGCAAGGTCATGTGTAAGAGGCTAAACGGTAGTAGAAAGTATTCGGGCATAGTCTGTTAGGCGTTGCAAATATTAGACAATTTAGACAGCAGTGCAATTTGATTCCTGTCATCATCCATTGTTCAAGTCCATGAATAAACTCTCAGAGACACAAGATGCTAGCTTGGGACCCGCCTATGGTCCTGTCGGCCGCCTCTTCCTACATCACATCACAAATTCACGAAGAGTGACGCCCAAGGTCCCTCTCGTTCTCGCATTTAAACAGACTGATGCAGAGCCCTGAGGACCACAAAAGGCTTTGGGTTGATTCACGGTGGATAATAAGCCCCAGACACAAACTAGACTCTGCGTTTTCTTCTTCCTGTCATAACAGAAAGAAGAGGAGGAAAACAGTGAAATTGTCCAAATCCTGAGAGAATCAACTTCGAGAAAAATAGTTAGAGCTCAGCAGTTTGGCAGGGAGGGGGAATTGCACATCAGCAGGATTCTGTCTCACAAGCAAAATTAAATAAAAATTCATTGTCAAGGAGTAAGCCCAACATTTGACTCACATAGACGTAGTCAGTCAGGAGACAGCCAGACCCTGGGCACCACCTCCCAATCTTTGGGTAGACCTTAGTTAAAGATTCCTCTCCCATTCTAACGGAGGCGGTTCCAAACCTTTGCAAGCTGCAGGCTGCGTGCTGCACGACTACTCAGCTTCTGCTTCATTCGCCCTCAAACGAAAGAAAGAAGAATGGCTTCTTCCTTCAGCAAGAATATTGAGGCTATTTGCCTTGGATTGGCTAAATAATACTCCACCGTGCCATCACCATCAAACTTAGTACCAGCTACATTCATTCTCACTTCCTTTCCACCAGGGACAGAAAAAAAGGCCGGCGTGCCTCTTCACGTTCCTCAGTGCAAGCTGCATTTCCCGGGGGTGCATCCCTGCCGCTCTGTTCCCCTCCAGGGCTTTGGGCCATCAGTGCTCCCGGTCTCATCTGCATCTTCCACAGATTCCTCTTTACCAGCTCCTGTCCTTCACCATCTAAAAGTGTCCACATTCCCCCACTGTGATAGGACTGAAGATTGATGAGAATAATTTTAAACATACCCATAAACTAAAAACAGAGAACTCTTTGGATGGAAAAAAAAAAGCCTATTACATAACGCCTCCAACAGCAACTCAGAACATTGTTAGCCAGTGGTTTAGATCATCAAACTTTTGATTACCTAACACATTTTTAAGTTGATATCTAAAATGTTTTAATATTGGTTTAAATGGTTGCAGTTGCAAAGGGTATAATTTCTGGCACTTATCTAAATTGTAATATTTTAAACAAGACTGTTATTTGAAATATTAAAGCAATTTGAACACTACCATCATCCATTTTTTAAATGTATTAATAAAGGCTGGGCATGGTGGCTTATGCCTATAATCCTAGTGCTTTGGGAGGTCAAGGCAGGAGAATTGCTTTAGGCTAGGAGTTTGAGAGAGCCTGGATGACCCATCTCTACACAGAAAAGTAAAACAGCCAGGTGTGGTGGCGTGTGCCAGTAGTCCTACTTACCTGGGAGGCTGAGGTGGGAGAATCACTTAAGCCCAGGAGCTCAAGAGTATAGTAAACTGTTATCACACTACTGCATTCCAGCCTGGGTGACAAAGTAAGACCCTGTCTCAAAAAAAAAAAAAAAATAATACATATATATATGTTTATTTATTTATTTATTAGCTGTCAGAAATTTTACATTATTTCCTTTCTCCTTGAAATCATACTTTTATTTCATTTTCCCAGATAATTTATCATAATGTAATATATTTTTATGTTTGAATGTCTTTCATTGATTATCCTAAGTGATCAAACACAGGTAGATAATTTTAAGTTTATATAATGTTTAAGTCATTTTGCTCATATCATTTTAAGTGTTAACATTCAGAGGGCAGGAGTTTCAGGAATCAATTATATTATTAGTCCAAAATTGATCCAGGCCAGGTGCGGTGGCTCATGCCTGTAATCCCACCACTTTGGAAGGCCAAGGTGGGCAGATCACTTGAGCTCAGGAGTTTGAGACCAGCCTGGCCAATATGGTGAAACTCATCCCTACTAAAATACAAAAATCAGCTGGGCGTGGTGACCTGTAATCTCAGCTACTTGGGAGGCTGAGGCATGAGAATTGCTTGAGCCCAGGAGGCAGAGGTTACGGTGAGCTGAGATCGTGCCACTGCACTTAAGCCTGGGCAACAGAGTGAGACTCTGTCTCAAAAAAATAAAATTTTAATTAAAAAAAAATTGATCCAAACAATATAAATACATACATGTTGATACTTAATAAGCAATAAAATGCAAAACAAAATTGGAAATACATTTCTTAATGAAATAGATAAGCAAAATGTGGGTGCATGGATTTTAAAAACTTATCTGATACCAATGTAGTGTTTTGAGTTGTCCATGAAGTTCATTTTGAATGTCCTGAAGATCATTCATCACAAATAAGGCCACATAATAAAACTGACATAGAGGAGGGTCCTGCTGTCTTTTATAAAGCAGTAAAAATAATATTTTGCAAGGAGAGGTGGGAAGGAAAAGGACTGTGCACTGTCATGGACACCTTCTGAGGCAAATCATTTTCTAGGAAAGAGCACATGTGGAAACTAAGTATCTAGAACTTGAAGCCATTAACATTCTCCAGGGCTCCACCTAAAACTTGGAAAAAGTGCAGTGGCTGCACAAGGTGTGCACGCCCGGCTTGAGTATCGCCAGGTGAGGTTATTGCTCAGTCACGACAACTGGCCCCTCCTTCATTTATTTCCTTTGTGTTTCCTTCTCTACGCACTATCATAATAAGAAAGAATCTACAGCTAAAGTACAAATGTGTTCTTCGCCGTGGTGGAAATAGAGGAAATTATACTGGTCAGGCCGTATAACATTTGGTATGACATTTTCCTTGTATTCACCCCACAGCTTGAGGCCGTAAGAGAAGTATTTAAAAGGTCACATCTTGAGTTCATTCATGGGCATGCCCCATGCCAGTGTTGCTGGGAGCATAACTGCATGTAAGTATAAAGATTCTGATGTCAAAGGCCATCTACCAGATGTGGGGGACCGCGCTGCAGGGCAGGTGGCCAGTAAAAGCATCATTGGAAATCACTGTCACTTTGCTTTTAATTACAGGGAACAACTGTGGAGATCTGACTACTCACTCACAGTGCAATGAGTAATGGAAGGCTATGGGGTGGCAAGGATTGCAAAGAAGGCCGGGCACAGTGGCTCATGCCTGGAACCCAAGCACTTTGGGAAGCCAAAGCAGGACGATCTCTTGAGCTCAGGAGTTCAGGAGTCTGAGACCAGCCTAAACAACATAGTAAGACCTTGCCTCCACTAAAAATTGAAAAAATTAGCTGGGTGTGATGGTGTATACCTGTAGTCCCCTAGCTACTTGGGAGGCTAAAGTGGGAGGCTCACTTGAGCTCAGGAATTGGAGGCTGCAGTGAGCTGTGATTGTACCACTGCACTCCAGTCTGGGCAACAGAGCAAGACCCTGTCTTAAAAAAAAGAAAAGCCTGGGCACAGTGGCTCATGCCTGTAATCCCAGCACTTTGGAAGACCGAGGCAGGTGGATCACTGAGCACAGGAGTTCAAGACCAGCCTAGGCAACATGTGAAACCCCTGTCTTTAATAAAAATACAAAAAAATTAGCGGGGCATGGTGGCACACACCTGTAATCCCAGCTACTAGGGAGGCTGAGACATGAGAATCTCTTGAAACTGGGAGGCAGAGGTTGCAGTGAGCCAGGATTGCACCGCTGCCCTCCAGCCTAGGGAACAAGAGCGAGACTGTCTCAAAAAATAAAAAATAAAAAGAAAGAAACAATAAAAGAACCATTTAGAAACCTTCATAAAATGCAGACTGCTGGGCCCAGCCTAACACCAACTGAAACACTAAGAAGGGTGAGGAGAAACACTTTTAACAAGCAACTCTGGCTTTCGGGAACCAATGACTTAGGGAATCAGGCTTAGAAAAGAAAATGTGAACCTGTAAGGTTTCTAGGTCAGGAGTCCTGAACATTTTTACTGTACAGTTGTATTTATTTTTATATTCTATCCATGTTAATTATGTTAGCATCATAACATCAGCCGGGCGCAGTGGCTCACACTTGTAATCCCAGCACTTTGGGAGGCGGAGGTGGGCAGATCACCTGAGGTGGGGAGTTCAAGACCAGCCTAAACAAAATAGTGAAACCCCATCTCTACTAAAATACAAAAAATTAGCTGGGCATGGTGACACACACCTGTAAACTCAGCTACTCAGGAGGCTGAGGGAGGATCGCTTGAACCCGGGGAGGCAGAGGTTGCAGTGAGCCAAGACCACACCACTGCACTTCAGCCTGGGTGACAGTGTGAGACTCCCTCTCAAAATGAGTAAGTAAGTAAATAAATAAATAAATAAAACAAAATAGAACTATTGGGTTGAAATCCTGTTCTTTATGGGTCAGGCTAATTCTTTTCAGTATATTAAATATTTTTTTCTTTCTATGATTTTCCCTTTCCTTTCCAAATCCCCCAGAACCTTTCCTCATCCCACCCCGATTCAAAGAGAGTTCTGCTTGCACAAACTCAAAGCTCAGAGCTTTTAGTTTCCCAAAGCCCTATTTCCAAATTGAAGCAAAGATCCTTTAGAATTTACACAGAAGGCTGTGTAAAATGAGAGAGACAGAAATCGCTGGCAGAAACATCCCCAAGAAGCAATTTCTCCCTCAAAGACCAGAAAGCAATTCTTCTAGGTTAGGGGAATGGGGAGACATACAGAGAAAACAAGAGGCTTGGGGGTTCCTCGTGGAAGGGCTGGACCTGGAGAGGCCATGCAGGAGAGGTGCAAGGGACTTTGAGCCCCCAAAGCCTCAGGAGAGCAGAGGACCCAAGTCTTGCAGCCCCTGCAGTCGTCACGCCCATGAGCCCCGCCTGTGTCCAGAAAAGGTGCAACTTGACCTCCTCACCCTGCAAGGACTTTGCTTCCCCAGCAGCCAGTTCCCCTCTGGATACCCCTCCCTGCTGCAAATGTTGCTCAGGTCATGTCTATTAAGATCAAGAGAACGGAGCCCATACCTGAGATCCGCATATGGGTAAGGAAAGTGCTGAGCAGAAGGAGCTCCAAGACCTGGAGCTGAGACCGAGGCTGGCAACAGGGCGGGATTTTGCACCCCACCCCCACATGCGCACACACGCACACACACACATACACACACATACACTCACACACGGTTTTCATTCTTTCTTTCATATTATGGTGGGCATGGAATTACCAATTTGACATTTCTAAATACATTAATGAGTGTTTCCAATTCTGCTTCCAAGTTTGTTCTCACTACCTCCCAGAAAATGCTGGGGGAATAAAATATATTGTAAATTAATCTAAACAATCTTTGAAACCTATGTCGTATGTCTTTCCCACTGAATAAGCTAAACCAGCCAGTGCAATTTGGTGACACTCGGGCAAGAAAACCAGGAATTACCCACACTTTCTTCTTCCAAATTCCCCACATACAAATCTACGAATTCTACTGCAAGTACAGTGGCATATTAAAAAATATTCACTTGGCTTTTGTTCCTGTTCTTGGCACAGATCTCCTAAAACCCTTGCAATTCCCTGAGTGATAGGAGTGTCTTTGTTATTCATAATGAGCCCTTTTCAACTATACCTGGGATTATGTGAATGGGGTGGCTCTTGGCAGAGCCCCTGGATTGCTTCAGGATGGGGGCTGGTCTGGTTGCCGGAGGAACCAAGCATGTGATTAGAGGGTAGAAAGTTTCACCACCAGCCCCCAACCTCTGGGGATAGGAAGAGGGCTAGAGAATGAGTTCAGTCATCAATGGCAATGATTTAATCAATTGCACCCGCATAATGAAACTTCAGTGACAATCCTGAGAGAAAGAGGCTGAGGATGTGTCTGAGCTGGTGAACATGTTGAGGGTGGTACACGCTGACTCCACGGGGACAGAGTTTCCTGCGTGATGGACCGTCCCACACCCCGCCCTCCATGCTCTCCATCTGACTCTTCATTTGTGTTTTTCATCATGAACTGCAATAGGAAGATGAGCACTTGCCTGCATTCTGTGTGTCATTCTAGCAAATTCTCAAACCTGAGTAGGGAGAGGTCATGGGAACCCCTACATTTGTAGTAGCCCAGGCAGAAGTACAGGTGGCCTGGAGACCTAATTTATGGCTGATGTCTGAGACAGGGGCAGTCATGTGGGACTGAACCCTCAACCTATGGGATCTGTGCTCACTCTGGAGTTAGTATCAGAATTGAATTGAATTTTTGGACATCCAGTTGGTGTTGGAGAAATGGAGAATTGGTGGCAGTTAGAGAAAAATTACACAGGTACATATCCCAATTCCGACACTACTTTCTGTCTCCAGTGCTACCCTTTTAGTCCCAATCCATCATCATGTATTTCCGGGACTGCCATACATAATGGGATCCTTACTAATTGGTTTTTTTTGAGACCGAGTCTCACTCTGTCTCCCAGGCTGAAGTGCAGTGGAGCAATCTTGCCTCACTTCAAACCTCTGCCTCCCGGGTTCAAGCGATTCTCCTGCCTCAGCCTGCCAAGTAGTTGGGATTATAGGTGCCCACCACCACACCTTGCTAATTTTTGTATTTTCAGTAGAAATGGGGTTTCACCATGTTGGCAAGGCTGGTCTCGAACTTCTGACCTCAGGCAATCTACGCCCCCTCCGCCTCCCAAAGTGTTGGAGAAATGGAGAATTGGTTAGAAATGGAGAACTGGTGGAAAATTGGTGTCATCTCTCATGCCTGGGATTACAGGGTTGAGCCGTCATGGGTTCCTTACTAATCTTGCTTTCCTCTGTTGGTCTTATGATACCGCTAACACTCAGCCTGCGGAATGGGTTGTTTAAAGCATAAGCCACAATACATCCTCTGCCTAAAACCCTCCAGCAATTCCTATTACACTCATTAAAACCCAATCAGAATCCTATTCTGACGTTCAAGGCCCTTGGTGAACTGGCCCCTTCCTCTCTCATACCACGCCCACTTGCTCACTGAGTCCTTTCCCTGCTGGCCTTCCTCCTGGTTTTGTTTATTAAATCCACCAGTCATCCTGATTTTGCTCATTGCTCCCTCAGCTTGGCATCCTCACCCTCTTCTCAACATGCCGGTCTGAGCTGTCACTCAGAAGTCAGCTCAGAGATACCCTTCTGGACCACCCAATCAGGGACAGACAGCCACCAGCACAATAGGCTGGTCTAATTCTCTGCACATCCTATCAGCATCTTCCACGTTTTGTGTTTATTTATTTGTTTATTGTCTGTCTACGAGCACTAGGATGTAACCTCCATGAGATACAGGACTTTATCTGTCTCATCTCTCACTCCAATCCTCAGGGTCCGAAACAGGACCTGACACACTCAGCCAGCTGATGAATATTTGGAGACCAGGTGGTTGAAGAAAGCTTTCACACAGGCGGTGAAAACCCAGGTCTTAGCAATGACTGAGTTTATTTACCAGAAAACAGCAGACACCGCAATTTCTCTCAGCTGGTTCTGTGCTGTAGCATCCGACTGGTGACAGAGACTCATGCCGGGAATGAAACTATTTCAAGGATTTGCTCCATGAAAGGGTCTGTTTATTAGAACGTCAGCAAATATAAACAGCTTCTAGAAATCCAAACAGGAGGGCCAGCACCAAGCAAGGTTCCTGGCAAGCTTTCTTGCTCAGTAAGGTCCTCTCAATGCTGTTCCCATGAAAGCAATTCATTCTGCAAGGCACTCAGCCTCCTGCCTGCTTGGGCACTAATTGCTCTGCCTGGTTAGATAATTTAGAAAAATGCACCACTTTCAACATGGCAAGGGAAAGGGAAAGGAGGGGTCCTGGCTTTTCAAAAGTACAATGAGCTCTGAGAAAAAGAAAACACAGAAAAATATTTCAAGAGAGGAGAAGACCTCTAAGTGGAAATGAACACTTTATCCGAGACCAGAAAGTGGATTCAACCCTCATGGCCTCGGTGTCCTCCAGGGAGTCCAGAGTCCCAGCTGCCCCCGTGGAAAACAGAGAATCATGGCATTTCTTGAATCTGGCATTTGAAATGGCAAAGTTTTTCCCCTAAACAGACAGACCCTGACAACCATCTGTTGGGTCAGCTTGCTGTACAAAAACAAAGATACAATTTGGTGCATACTGATAGCCCAAAGTACGGTTTCCATGTAAATACGGCCAGCAGCTAATGCTAGTGACAAATTCTGCGTATCTTTTCCCTGCCATAATTATCCATCTCACAAGGGGCATCTCAAATTTCCAAAAAGAAACCCTTTCACAGTGTATACTTACAGCCGTTAAGACGGTCATAGCCTTTTATCCAGTAATTGCACAACCAGAAATTCACGCTGAAAGAAAATAAGAAATGCAGACAAGTTCTTATTCTCAGGGATGTTCAAATCCAAAAAAAAAAAAAAAGAACAACCTAAAAATGTCCATCAACAGGGAAACTAAAGAAAAATTACTAAATGTGCCTATGATGGTATGTTATATAGTCATTAAAATTATTTTGATTGGGAACTTTTGAAAGAACACTTGTGCTTTAAAGAATTCGACCGTGCTTCCAACAGGTTCCCACAAACACTGGTTAATCCCAAAGAATTTCTGGGTTTCCTCAAAGCTTTTTTTTCCCTCTTTTCTTTTTTGAAATCAGAGATGTTGCCATGCCATGGTCTAAAGCAGGGGAAGCTGGTTGGAGAGAAACGTAATCTTCAAGTAAATCTATATCCACACCCAAAAATGAATGTTCCTGTCCTTGGAAGAAAGGAAGTAAGGCAGAGTCAGGGTTTTGAATGTTTCTTCCTACCATCTGCTGATTCTATGCTTTCAAACTCTTTCTTGAGCGGCTGCTAAGCAGCTGTTTCAGCCTCTTGAGATAGGTAGAGAAGAAAAAAAAGAAAAAAAGAATACAAACCCACAGAGACTTCCACACCATCCAGACTTTAGGTAGAGTTGTGCTATTTATTTGTATTAACTTTTTAATTAAAAAAAAAAAAACACTTTAGGCCAGGCCCAGTGGCTCATGCCTGTAATCCCAGCACTTTGGGAGACTGAGGCAGGAGAATAACTTGAGACCAGGAGTTCAAGACCAGCCTGGCCAACATGGCAAAACCCCATCTTACTAAAACTCTAAAAATACAAAAATTAACCAGGCATGGTGGCACATGCCTGTAATACCAGCTACCAGGAAGGTTCAGGAGGACCATCACTTGACCCCTGGAGGTGGAGTTTGCAGTTAGTCAAGATCATGCCATTGCACTCCAGCCTGGGCTACAGAGTGAGAATCTGTCTCAAAAAAAAAAAAAAAAAAAAAAAAATTTAGACACAGAGTCTCGCTTTGTCACCCAGGCTGGAGCGTAGTGGCACCATCATAGCTCACTGTAGCCTCAACCTCCTGGGCTCAAAGGATCCTCCTGTCTTAACCTCCTGAGTAGCTTGGATTATAGGCATGCACCACCACATCCAGCTAAGCTTTTTAAAAAATAATTTTAGTAAAGACAGGGTCTCACTATGTTGCCCAGGCTGGCCTCAAACTCCTAGCCTCAAGTGATCCTCCTGCCTTATTCTCCCAAAGTGCTGGGATTACAGAATGAGCCACCACACCCAGCTGGATTATATTGGATGGAGACAATCATATGAATCTCCCTAAATGGAGACCCATCCAGTTGGGTGAATGCTTTGGGTGAGAGTACTTGACAATTGGCTCTCCAGAGCTGATGGCTTTCCAAGTAGGAACAGATCTAAATTGTCCTGCCCACCAATGGGGTAGCTGGCAGGGAGAGGGGTAGTTAGGAGCTACATGAATTATGGAGGAGAGAAGCCTAGAAAATGAAGGACTTTGGGGGAACAAAAATATCTCATCGATCTCTCCAAAACCACAGAAAGCACAGCTAGATATACTAGACTTCCTGTAATAAATGCGAACAACATCTCAAAATGGGAAAACATGCTTAGAGTTTGGGGGTCTGGGTGATTGTAAGGTGAATCTTACATGGTGGGGAAATGGTTGAGCCTGGCCAGAGTTTCTGATGTAACAGGAGTGGATTGAGGGGCAGTGGGGTGAGGAGTTTGAAGAGAGCCCTGAAGGGAGTAGCTGACTCTTTTGTTTGGGTTTCAGGGGTTGTTCCCCACGTTGTTTAACACAGAGACAGGAAAGTATGCCTGATCCCAGTATTGTTTAACAAGAGACAAAAAATTACATATTAGTTTTTAATCTTATAGGATTGCAATGAAATTAGTGACTGTGTAATTGACACCCTTCCCTGCATCTCCTTGGAAATCTTTGGTAAAATCCACCTTGCTCACTAATGCATTGCAAAACACTTTCTTTGGTATCCGTAAGTAAATGTGACACTTTGTTTCCAGGTCTATGTAGTGATCAGAGATAACTATGTAGCCTACGAACCCATAGGACCATTCTAGCAAGAATGAAAAGGTTATGATGGAGAAACAAGAATTCTTGGAGAATGAAGCTAAATTAAAGGGCTCTGGAAACCAGACAGATGGATTTAAACCAAGAATATTTGAATAGTAATGGCAGACTAAGGGGAATTATTTTAAAAAGAAAAAAAAAAAAAGAAGTCTAAGCCAGGCAACAGTGGCTCACACTTCTAATCCCAACACTTTGAGAAGCCAAGGCAGGTGGATCTCTTGAGGTCAGGAGTTAGAGACCAGCTTGGCCACCATAGTGAAACTCCGTCTCTACTAAAAATACAAACATTAGCGGGGCGTGGTGGCTCCTGCCCGTAGTCACAGCTACTCGGAGGCTAAGGCAGGAGAATCACTTGAACACAGGAAGTGGAGGTTGCAGTGAGCTGAGATTGCGCCACTGCACTCCAGTCTGGGCAACAGAGTGAGACTCCTTCTCAAAAAGAAAAAAAAGAGTCTACATAATATCTTCAGTTTGGGATAGAGAGGAAAGAGGAAGAAGTCAATTGAAAGGCCATCACACAAGGTGAACAAGCCTTGAATAAGGACATTCACAAAGTTAGTGGTAAAGAGACCAGATACAAATGATGAACTGCAAGCCAACAAGCTACAGAATTTAAAGCAGGCCAAAGATGAGTTATCAGATGCAAAGAAGAGTCAAAGAAAACTCCCAACTTTCAAGCCTTTTGATTGGGAAAATAATGATACCTTTGAGAATGAGGTGCATGAGAC
This sequence comes from Plecturocebus donacophilus, assembly GCA_004027715.1. NCBI lineage: Eukaryota > Metazoa > Chordata > Mammalia > Primates > Pitheciidae > Plecturocebus > Plecturocebus donacophilus. The sequence goes on from PVKP010024706.1 coordinate 18,319, forward strand.
AAAATATTGAGAGAAGGAAGAATACAGTGTGGGCAGGTTGGGTTCAGCCGGTGATTGAGAGATCTAAGTGATAGCTCTAGAAATGATATAGGAGTAAGAAGAAAGTACTTAGCCAGATAGTGAGGGGTACAGGAGTCCTTGGTAAGGTTTTCTTTCTAATGAAAAGCAGCCCCTAAATAATTTTCTTTTCTAATGAAGGCCCCCTGTAAAATCAAGATGCAGACATAGACAAGCAAGCTGGAAGCTTGCACGGGTGAATGCCGGCTGCTGTGTCAATAGGAAAAGACCATCTGTGACTAGGCATGATCAAATGGCAGTTCCATCTTCCCTTCTCTTTGCCGGCCACGTGTACAGTAAGAAGCAGACAAGATGGCGCTGGCCAAGTGGAAAGGCCATTTGCAAAAGAATAGGTTGCGATCCGTGTCCTTAATCTTGGCACAAGACGACGGACCCCGGGTATTTACCCCAGACAAAGATGCCGCTTCAGAAGGCAGTTATGGATGTGAGTGTGATGCTTTGGTGAAATGACAGAAGAAAGATAACAGCAACTGCTGCATCTCAAGGGCATCCCGCAGTCCAGATCCTGTGCTGTCTGGTCCCACGGGTGAGATCTCTGCCAGCCTTACGATGGCAGGAAGAGTAGGCAGGCACAGTTCTCTGTAGGAGAAAATCTGGCAGATGTGGAAACTTCATAAACATGCAGCATAAGAAGGAACTGTGAAAACAGATCTGTACTTGCCCCAAGGGCACCTTCAGCCCCTGCACCCGGGGGCTGTCCTGGGCTGTGGGAAGTGTACCTGTGCCCATCTCATTTCCTCGCTTTCCTCCCTTCTGTTCTACCCTTGCCAATGTCCAGTCTCTCCTGCCGTATTTCTCCTGATACACGCTGCTGGGGTCTCTGGGACCTGTGTCCCTGGTTCCATGCTGAAGCCAGCTCCTTGGAGCTGGGGTACCCATCTATCTCTCTCAGGAAACACCAGGGGTCTTTCATAGTGACCCTTCTAAGTGCAGTAGTCACAACATAAGCAAATACCTTTCTCTGGTTAATTTTGAAGGATTCCTTGCATGCTTTGTTGTGATTGAAAAATTCTCTCTTCTTTACAAAGTGTAAGAAAGAGGGATAGCACAGGGTAGGAAAAGTTGGACTAGAAAATTTGTTTTCCCAGTGATGAAATAATCATTCCCCCAAATGATTTTACTCTTAGGGGCTCTTAAATTTCATTCTGTAAAAAAGAAAGTGCAAGCAAGCTAGTCTGGGAGAAAGAGGAGAAATCCGTGACCAGAACAACTGGCTAGAGAACAGTGACAGAAAGCAGCGTGCTGGAGGAGTAACTCCAGCAGAAGCCTTGGGGAACAAGGGGAGACCCAAAGTCACGGGACTTGACAATGAAGAGAGAGATCATGAACTTCAAAAAAGCAGCATCAGGAGAAAGGAATGGATATGCTTTGCTCAATGCAAATTACCCAGAAATCATCCTCTCTAATCCTGCACTTCCTGACATCACTTTCCCAACTTCTTATAAAAATACTCATATGTCAGCCCCCCCCCCCAATTCCATTGGTTAACTCAAGAAAGCAGAAGAAAACTTTATGTAATAAAACTGTGGGTTTGGTGATACTTGTAATCATTTGTAAAACACGTTTTAACACGCACACAGAAAATTCAGTTTCAAGAAATGCTTGTTGCCAGTTTTCTGTTCTCTGTCACAAAGTGGCTCCAGGTTGAGTTTCCAAAGGCTCCATATTTGTGGCTGCCTTTCCGGAAAAGTGCTAACAATGAACTCCACATCTAGCCTTGTCTCAAGCAGATTTCTGTTGGCCACAATTATAAGAAGATGCACAAATTAACCCAGACCTAAACATCCATGCTAGTCTCCATTTCAGGGTTCTTATCAGAAACTAAACCACACCCCTCAGCTAGTGTTTGTTTTTAAACCAAGGTCAGCCTCTGGCATCCTTGCTTAAGGTACTGAAATTTTGTGCGGATATCTTTATCACTTGCTTTGAACTTCACCCATCAGTCATGATTAAATGCTCTCAACTCCCTCACCCCTGTGTTCATGGATGCTTTCATTTGCAGATAGATAGACAGACAGACAGATAGATAGAGATATAAAAATACATAGAGATGTATACAGATATATATACAGCTACATCTATCTTATTTATATCTCATATACATATATATATAATTTGAAGTTGGTCACGATTTTAGATATTTTCATTCATCTAATTATATTATTAGAAGCTCAGTCCTAGGAAAATTTGCAATTAATACTTTCAAAGTTGAATCCCACAGCCAAATTAATTAATTTTATAAGACGGTACTGTTTCATTTAATAAACCTTACATTTAATGTAACATGCAAGACGTTTTCCAAACGATTAACCATTCCTAGACTGTTTGAAATACAAATACATCCACAGTAGCGTGGTCTAAATGATTACTTATGTCCATTCGACCAAGGAATTTCATAAAGATAGCTGATTTTTAACAGATATATTTCAAGTTCAATAATGCAAATGGATGAGTCAAACAAAAGCATCATTAGTGTTAGTATCATTCACGGTTCCTCTGAGAAACAAAATTAAGAGGATATATATTTATATGTGTGTGTGTGTATGTAATAATAAATATATATACATATACATGTATATATACACATTTTTCAGTGAAGTACTTCAAGGAATTGCCTTGTGTGACTATGGGAGTTGGCAGGACTGAAATACATAGGGCAGGGGACAGGATAGAAACTCTACCAAAATTTCTACTCTATAGTCTTGAGGCAAAGTTTCTTCTTCCCCCCAGGAAGTCTCAGATTTTGCTCTTAGGCCTTCAATGGATTGATTGAGGCCCACTTATCTTTCACTTAAAGTCAACTGATTGCTGATATTAACCACATCTACAAAATACTCTCACAGCAACTTCTAGATGCATGTTTGACTAAATAACTTGGTAATATAGCCTAGCAAAAGTGACATATAAACTTGACATCAAAGTTGACTATTATAGTGTGGCAGTTCTCATGAATAAAGAATATAGCTCCAGTATTAGCAAGTCTAAATCAGATTGGAAGGATGTTACCAGGACATTGAAGGCATAGCTCCTGCTGTGCAGAGAAGATCATCTAATGATAGAAACTGACAGTCATGTATTGCACAAATATACATACACTATAACCACTCAAGGCAGATGTCTCTGTAAGGCCAAAACCCAACACCCAAAACAAAAATCAGTTGTTTTAAGAAAACCATACCATTATTAAAAAGTCGAAAAGTAACAGATGCTGGCCAGGTTGTGGAGAAAAGGGAATGCTTATGCACTGGGGTGGGAATGTAAATTAGTTCAGCCACTGTGGAAACCAGTTTGGCGATTTCTCAAAAAACAACACAGAGCTGCCATTCCACCAGCAATCCCGTTATTGGGTATATACCCAGAGGAATAGAAATCATTCTACCACAAAGACACATGCACGCATATGTTCATTGCAGCACTACTCATAATAGCAAAGACACAGAATCAACCTCAATGCTCATCAATGGTAGACTGGATTTTTAAAATGTGGTACACATACACCATGGAATACCATGCAGCCATAAAAAAGAATGAGATGATGTCCTTTGCAGCAACATGGATAGAGCTATAGGCCATTCTCCTAAGCAAACTAACACAGGAACAGAAAACCAAATATTGCATGTTCTCACTTGTAAGTGAGAGCTAAACATTGAATACATATGGACACAGAGAGAGGAACAGCAAACACCAGACTCTACTTGATGGTGGAGGGTGGGGATAGGGTAAGGATCAAAAACCTACCTATTGGGTACTATGCTTATTACATGGGTGGCAAAATAATCTGCATATTAAACCTTTGTAACATGAATTTACCTATATAACAAACCTGAACATGCACCCCTGAACCTAAAATAAAATAAATGAAAACCATACCACATTAACAAAAAGATGTCATCTTAGGCAAAGAAGTCTCAAATTATACGCATTTTAATTTTACCCAGGGTATGTAATAGTTTTTGTTGTCAAGGTACACAATTACTTTTTTTTCTTTTTCTTTTTAAATCCTTTTTTTTTTTTTCTTGCTGTCACCCAGGCTGGAGTGTAGTGGCAAGCTCTCTGCTCACTGCAACCTCCACCTCCTGGGCTCAAGCAATTCTCCTGCCTCCACCTCCCAAGTAGCTGGGATTACAGGTGTGAGCCACCACATCCAGCTAACTTTTGTAGTTTTGGTAAAGACAGGGTTTCACCACGTTGGCCAGGCTGGCTTCAAACTTCTGACCTCAAGTAATCCACCTACTCAGCCTCCCAAAGTGCTAGAATTACGGGCATGAGTCACCATGCCCAGTCAAGATGACTCTTTTAACTTGACAGTATTACATAAAATAATTATGAAGCAACCTACTGAATATTCTACCCAGCTTCCCTAAAGCTTTATCACATAAGAGAGCTATCAATAAGGAAATGAAAAAGATGAAGGATAAAGAAGTTGCTATTATGAGCAGAATCACTTTTATTCTAGAGACCAGACTTCTTTTACATCCTGGTTTCAGTTCTTTTTTATCCCTTTACATTTTAAAAAAGAAATTACCATTAGAAAACCAGAACTATCCATATTAAATCTTTTGTTTTGAGCTTTGTGGTGGGTAATTTTCCATGTCAGCTTGGCTAGGCTATAGCGCCTGGTTGTTTGGTTAAACACCAGTCTAGATATTGCTGTGAAGGTATTGATGGATGTAATTAACATGGAAATCAGCAGACTTTTGTAAAACACAATACCTTTCATGATGTGATGGTCCTCACCCGATCAGTTGGAGGCCTTAAAAGCAAAGACTGAGGTTTCTCTTAGCTAAATTTCCTACCAGTCTGCCCTACCAATTTTGGAGTTGCCACTCTCCAGAATCATGTAAGCCAATTCCAATCAATCATCAATAGATAAATGCATGTATGTATGTATGTACACGTGTGTGCATGTGTATGTGTGTGTGTGATATGGTTTGGCTGATTCCCCCCTCAAATCTCACCTTGAATTCCCATGTACTGTGGGAGGGACCCGGTGGGAGGTAATTGAGTCATGGGGGCAGGTCTTTCCTGTGCTGTTCTCATGATAGTGAATACGTCTCACAAGATCTTATTCAGCACTGTGAAAATGGACTAACACAGCGTGTGTGCTGTTTCTCCAGGAACACTGACTAATGCAAGCTTTTTTCTTGGTTTGCTTACTAATATTTTAGACAAGAGATACAACTTATTGTAACAACAAAAAAAAAATCTTCTATATGCCTGTATTAGTCTGTCTCCCTCTACTAATAAAGACATTACCCTAGACTGGGTAATTTATAAAGGAAATAGGATTAATGGACTCACAGTTCCACATGGCTAGAGAGACCTGGCCATCATGGTGGAAAGCAGAGGAGAAGCAAAGACGTCTTACATGAGAGCAGGCAAGAAAGCTTGCTGGGAAACTCCCTTTTACAAAACTATCAGATCTCATGAGACTTTATCACTATCACCAGAACGGCACAGGAAACCACCCCCCCACACCCCCACCCCACACCTCCACCCACCCTGGTTTCCTGTGATTCAGTTATCTCCACCTGGCCTTGCCCCTGACATATAGGGATTACTACAATTTAAGGTGAGATTTGGGTGGGGACACAGCCAAACCATATGAGCCTGTTTTACCAGTAACCAAATAACTTATTCCAATGCTATGAGATCACCTTAAGTTTATTTTTTCAAATATATGTATTTTTTATTTGGAATATGATTATAAAAAGCAAACTGTAAAACATAATGACACTGAATAGTCATTGGATGATACTAAGAAATGTGTTAATATTTTTGCATGAATCAATGGTTTGCAGTTATTTTACCAAAAAGAGAGTAATTATCCTCTGAAATACATATTGGTACATTTATGGATAAAGTGATAGAAAATTAAAGTCTTTCTATAGAACTGTATTTGGTATTTGTGTTTTTAGTTACCCTTTTAACTTACATTTATTTGTTACATTTATATTTCACTTACATTTCTGTTTCTTTTTATAAAATAAAACATATGGCCAAGCATGGTGGCTCAGGCCTGTAATCCCAGCACTTGGGGAGGCCAAGGCAGGTGGAGCATCTGAGGTCAGGAGTTCAAGACCAGTATGAACAATATGGTGAAACCTCGTCTCTACTAAAAGTACAAAACTTAGATGGGTGTGGTGTTGCGTGCCTGTAATTCCAGCTACTCCTGAGGCTGAGGTAGGAGAATCACCTGAATCCGAGAGGTAGAGGATGCAGTGAGCTGAGATTGCAGTGAGCTGAGATTGCACCATTGCACTCCAGACTGGGCAACAAGAGAGAAACTCTGTCTCAAAAAATAAATGAATACATAAATAATAAAACATGTAAGATTTGCTACACAAAAAAAAAATTATTTCAACAGTGTAGCTAGATCACATTTAATTACATGTTGTATATTTTTAAGGACAAGAGAAGGAAAAGAAAAAAAAAAATCACTGAATGCTTCCTATGTGCCAGGCCCTGTGTAGGTTATCTTTCAATTCTCAGAGCAGCCAGGAGTGGTGGATGGCATTTTATTCATTTCACAGTGGAGAAAACAGTGGTGGTGGAAGTGTGTGTTAGTTAGGATAACAGACTGATTAAACTTAGCTCAAAAGTGGTGTAGTAGGAATCTCACTCCAATACCTATATACACCTCTTCCCATCGCAGTGAACTATGTCCCTCAGAATAAGGAGGTTACATTGTTATTGACTGACAAGCCAAAGCAATCATTTAACAGAATCCTTCATGCCAAATTAGATATCTATGCATGACATAGAACCTAAAATGACTTGGGTTGTGTTTCAAAGAAAACTTCCCCCAAAAGAAGATGAAGATGATTCTATATTCACGCCATTTATAGCCATAGCAGACCATGATATCATCTTTTCTGAAGTACTTTTTAAAATCACAACTTCAGACAAGATTAGAAAACGTTATACAATGCCTTTTATGCATACAAAAAAGTGGACATATTGATCTCTTAAGGTCAACTCTGTTATGAATGAATTGAACATATGATCTTATAGAGGGGGTTATATTTAAAGTTTATGTTTTTAACTAATATCTGACCACATATTCAGTGTAGCCACTATTATCATTTGAATCCGAGGTCACCTGAAGTTTTAACCTGAGAGGACTGGCATGTATTTTGTGTCTGTGTGTGACAGCGTCTCACTCCACCGCCCAGGCTGTAGTGCTGTGGCTCAGTCTCGGCTCACTGCAGCCTCAGCCTTCCAGGTTCAAGCAGTTCTCCTGCCTCAGCCCCCTGAGTAGCAGGGACTACTGTTGTGCATCACCACACCCAGCTAATTTACTTTATTTTATCTATTATTTTATTTTATTTTATTTGTTGGTAGAGATGGAGTCTCACTATGTTTCCTAGGCTGGCCTTGAACTCCTGGACTCAAGTGATCCTTCCACCTCAGCCTCCCAAAGTGCTGAGATGACAGGCGTGAGCCACTGTGCCCAGCTGGTATGTATTTATTTTACTTTGTTTTCCCCTTCAGAGAGCCACATCACTGATCATTCTTAGACTGCAATTGGCACGACTGGATACAACACTCTGTTCTTTCAAACGCTGCTTCCTTAGCACCCAAGGCTTTTTAGGTAGTGGACACTTGCCAGTCTAAATGGATTCCAGGTATTCAACATGGAAGCTGTATGCCTCTTCCTGGAAGGGATAAAAATTTGCTGCGGTTAACTTGGAAACCAAAGCAAGGTGGTGACTTGGGGCTGTCACCTGTGACTGCTTAGGATCATTCTATTATTATGTTTTCTTAGCGTCCACTCTTGTGGCGTCCTTCAATCAACTGGCATTCGCCTAATTAACGATCTGACAATTGCCATGCTTAAGGAACAGAGGAAAAGAATAGCAGACACTTAATTACGTGAACATTAGTCTCCGGTTAGACTGCTTTATTGATAAAATTTGCTGAAATAGGTAAGATTTTCCCTGTTGCTAGGGCAACCTGCCTACAGGAATAACCAATCTATGCATCATTGCAGCAAGCAGTCTTTGCAATTTAATAAAAGAAAAAAATAAATGTAGCTGCAGAGCCACATTGGAGAGAAGGCACAAAATAATACAGAAGGGAAAATGATAACGCTTGAGATGTGGGATGTTGGCTTTGAAGACTGAAGTGAAACATAGCTACTTTCCCAAAAGAAGGCCAACTCTAGGAGGGAAACAGAAGAGACAAGATACAAGTAGCATATGATCTTTCCCCTTCTCTCATCCTATTTTTCAACACTTCCCCTTGTCTCTCCTTTCCATTGTCATTGGACTTCTGGCCATTTCTCAAATGTGCTGTGCGACTTCCCACCTCACTCCATATTTCCTCGTTTGTCTGCTTAGAAACCTCTTTCCCCAGAAATGCACATGATTCCCTCTCCCTCATATCCTACTCTTCTCTTGTCAGAACCCTTTCCTGATCGTTATTTATGACGTTGCCCCCTGCCATGCCCACCTCTGTCCTTGACTATCACTTCATAATACTAAGTTTTTTCCCCAGAGCATTTATCTCCATGTGATATTAAATACGCATTTGCTGCTTATTCTTAGTTTCCCTTGCTGGAACGGAAGCTCCAGTGAGATTAGGATTGTTTTGGTCACTGCTCTGTCTTCAGCACCCTGAACAGTGTCTTGTTTTTTGTGCACACAAATTATTTGCTAATTAATAAAGTTCTGCTTCTAATATTTTTAATTAAGAAAATAGAAATAAAAACAGAGATGAGGTCCTACTATGTTGCCCAGGCTGGTCTCAAACTCCTGGACTCAAGCAACCCTCTCTCATCAGCCTCCCAAAGTACCAGGATTACAGATGTGAGCCACTGCATCCAGCCTGCTCCCAGTCTTTAAAAAATCTAGTTAGGAAAGAAAAAACAACATCCCTTATGGAAATAAAACTAATGTATATAAAGCAAGCATATGGTTTTAATATGATACAAACTAACAAGACAAAAACAAACCCAAAAGCAGCTGCAACGGGATACAGAATGGGTTAGAAGAGAAAAGGAAAAGCATTCTTAGGGAAATTGGACTTTGGTCACCGGCAGAAAAATCCTTCTAAATCGTCATGTGGATCCTGCTAGTCCTGAGCTAGGTATTGTCTATTGGTTCTTCGCAGGGGCTAGAAGCCTGGAAACCACATTTCCCAGACCCCCATGCCGGCTTGGTTCCAGCAGAGTATCTGCCAAAAGGAGGCTCTTGTGCGAGAAGGTAGAAGCAGAGCACAAAGCTTTCCTTTTGAGGCCTTAGCGGGGTCTAAGCAGTTGGAAGCAGGTTTCTGCAGCTCCTCACCTCTGAAAACCACACTCTCCTTCCCACTCCTCCAACCCTTCTAACAATTATAATCTAATTCTAATGTGAATCTAAATCTAATGTAAATCGTAATCTAATTATCCATATTAACTACCTCTCTGCTGGAAATAGCTTAAGTGCTTTTTCTTTTCATTTTCCTGACTGATTCTAAGCTGAGAACCAGCTACTTCTTAGCATATTCGTTAATTCATATTCTCTATTCAATATGCCTTTAATTTATATTCTTTGATTCATATTCTAAATTCTAAGGTTTACCTAGTGGGGAAGAAGGCTACACAGGCAACCACCCTCAAGAAAGCTCTCTCCAGATCATGGAAGCCCAGGAGTTCAAGACCAGTCCAGGCAACAGAGTGAGACCCCACCTCGACAAAAAATAAAAAAGGTAATCAGGCATGGTGGTGCATGCCTGTGGTCCCAGCTACATAACAGGAGGATAGCTTGAGCCCAGGAAGTTAAGGCCCAATAAGCCAAGATTGTGCCATTGCACTGGGTGACAGAATGAGACCTTGTCTCAAAGAATAAAAGAAAGAAAGAAAACTGTCCTATGTGGCTCCCTCTGGCCGGCATTCATCTGTCTTTTGTCTGAATTCCTAAATTACGGGTGGTAGTCAGTACCCCACAATTTTCACCTGATTTCACACTGTCATATCTTACTCTGTATTTTTTTCTTAAATAAATTTGCATTCTCCAATTATATTTTACGTGTCTAGAAGGTGAGCCTCGGAGCTTTTGCTTTTATCTCCGGTAATACCTATGACAGTATTGAGCATTTTGTCAATAGTCAATATATAAATGTGTTTCACTTGAAAGGAATAAAAGAGTATTTCTCACATCAATACGGAAGGGCGCTGATTTGGCCACAGTCATTGATTATATCGTTCTACTTGTCAGCCTTCCATAAACCACTTTAAACCTTAGTAACAGAGTTGAAGAAGTTAGAGAGAAATAATGGGTAGGAAAAAATCAGCACAGAGGAACTGCTATAGGACTCTTGGTTTTGCCCGTAAAATCTGTGATTTCGGTTCAGTGAAAATGAGTCTGCTAATACCTGGAGCCCAACAGCCACTTTCAGCTAATTTTCACTGATCTCAAGCTTGCCAGCATGTCACAGGATGCTGTCCTAACTAGGCTGACAGCCTCCTTCACTAAGCTGCCTTCATTACCAATCTCAACATTTGCTTATTTGTGTCTGTTATTTTCTACTAGACACGGATTTGTGATTCAATGATAATAATTAGTGTCCTAAGATTAAGGGAATTATTTTTCAAATGCATAACTGATTCTAATACATAGTCAATTTAATTAAATAGGCTTGGTTAAAAAGACAAGAAATCTCTCAAAGAAAGGATCTGTACAAGAAGTATCTTAATGAAAGGAACCATACAAGCCAGATATCTCATGAGAATTTTGGAGCAAATTGCCATCTTTGACCCTCCACAGAAAAATTAGCTAAATTAAGAACCAGAATATAAGGCCTGGAAATTCTGAAATTTGGAATTGCAAGAAATTTTGCCCCTCTCAGAATACTCAGAGAGAGAGAGAGAGCACCAAGGCTCACATCATCAGAAACATCTTCCAGGACCTATGATTCCAACAGGAACTGATGTGTTATTCAGTGTGCAAAGATAAAGTCAATATCTTCTTATTACTAATAAAGCCCTGAATAAGCTACTAATTTAGAACTGGTGAAATATCCAGGTGAGGAACTGAGAAGTAAAGATTTTCTTTCTAGATTCCAGAGAATATTAGGGTGAGACTTTTGTTGTGGTGGTGGTTTTGGTTTTTTTGAGACGAAGTCTTGCTCTGTCGCCCAGGCTAGAGTGCAATGGCACAATCTTGGCTCACTGCAACCTCCGCCTCCCAGGCTCAAGCAATTCTCCTGCCTCAGCCTGCGGAGTAGTTGGGATTACAGGCGTGTGCCACAACGCCTGGCTAATTTTTTGTGTTTTTAATAGAGATGGGGTTTCACCATGTTGGCCAGGCTGGTCTCGAACTCCTGACCTCAAGTGATCCACCCACCTCAGCCTCCCAAAGTGCTGGGATTACAAGTATGAGCCACCGTGCCCAATTTGGGTGAGTTTTTACACGAGGCATGTGTGCTTTATTTCCTTGATTAAGGATGCTCTTTAGTATTTTTTATTTTTTGTAGAGATGGGGTCTCACTTTGTCCCAATGTGATGCCCTTTAACATTGACCTGCACCTGTGGCTTTATCTTGCCTGTGCCAACCAACTCAGATTGTCCTTACTGTGATAAGTCACATTATTCAGCGTTGTTAGTTACAAAAAGCAGTAGACTGGCTATTTAAGCAGTCAAGAGATTTCATAAAGGGTAACGGGTAGTTCTCAGAATCTCCTGATGGATCAGAGAATGGGTTTATAGGCATTGTGATGAGGGAAAAAACCCTAAGTTTCACCAACCGACTGTCCACAGGCCACTGACATTTTCCAGAGCAAGGACCCTGGCAAGCAGCTCACGTCTCTGAGGCCTCAGGCTTTCCACTTCTGCTCTCAGCCGTGAGCAACCCAATTGAGCTGGCATGAACCCTGGGTGTCAGGCCCCTGCCTCTTTTGCTTGCTCTAAGTCCAAGCCTGCCACAAGTGCACCTCATTGTGCAGTCTGGGCCACATACTTTGTTTCGTTGCAAAGGACACCACCATGCTTAGCCATATTGAAGCCAAAGTCAAAAGGGAAAATCTGTAATGCTGTCTTTGTTTTAAAATGTTGACCATCATAAATTTTTTGAACTTTTTAAAATATTGCATTAAAATGTTATTTATCTTAGGCCAGGCATAGTGGCTCAGGTGTGCAATCCCAGCATTTTGGGAGGCTGAGGTGGGCGAATCACCTGATGTCAGGAGTTTGAGACAAGCCTGGATAACATGGCGAAACCTGTCTCTACTAAAAATAGAAAAATTAACTGGCCGTGATGGCATGTGCTTGTAATCTTAGCTCCTCAGGAGGCTGAGGTATGAGAATCACTTGAACCCAGGAGGCAGAGGTTGCAGTGAGCTGAGATAGTGCCACTGCACTCCAGCCTGGGCAACAGAGCAAGACTCTGTCTCAAAAAAAAAAAAAAAGTTGCTTATCTTGATTACTGCATTTTTTGCTGCCCCTTAATTTGTCCCGTGAGGTAAGTGCCTCACTCACTCATGCTGACCACAGCCCACACAAAGGAGGCTGGGAAAGTGAGGTTCTGGGTATGAAATTGAATGGGGGGTGTGGTACTCAGAAAACAGTCCCCAAAGAGATCCACATCCTGACCCCAGAAATTGATAATATACTACCTTACATGACAAAGGGGACTTTGCAGATGTGACCGAGGAACTTGAGGTGGGAAAATTATCTTGGATTATCCAGGTGTGCCTTGTCTAATCACAGGGGTCCCTAGTGGGAGGAAGGAAGGTGTGGGGAGGAGGAGAGGAGACAGAGAAGCAGAGGACAGAGAGATCGGAAGACTGTGCTGCTGACTTCGAAGAAACAGGGCCATGACCCAAGGCATGCAGGCAGTTTCTAGAAGCTGAAAAAAGCAAAGAGACCAATTCTAGATCCTCCAGAAGGCAGCTCCACTGTCACCTTGACTTTACCCCAGAGAGAACTGTTTAGACTTCTGATCTCCAAAACTCTCAGATAATAAGCCAGTAAGACTAAACCTAGTTGTGGAATTCTCCAGAAAGCTTGAGTGTTTAAAATGTAACAGGCAGTCAGAAAACATGACCTTTGCCCAGCTGCTGATGATTTTACATTTTCTACCTATATTTTCATCCTTTCACTCAAACTACACTACTGACAGGCTTTTGTGGTTCTTACAGTCAAGCTACAGACAAAACAGCATTTGCCAAGTGAAATGACAAGTTTGTTGTTGCTGTTTCGGTTGCAGTGGCACAATCTTGGCTCACTGCTTGACCCCTAACCATTAATTCACCGAGTGTCTTGCATCATACTGTGCGCATGTGTTCAATTTTCTTATGCTGATTTTCACTTGTTAGAGTACAGGAGTCTTCTATGCTTTACAAACATTCAAGACCAAAACCCAGACCCCAAGACTTAGTTTCCACCCAAAAACAGCAGTCACAAAATGGCAGAGTAGTCCCTCTCATGCCTCCTTATTAGAAAACAGTAACTTTATGTTTTTCCTTTTTTTTTTTTTTTTTAGACGCAATCTCTCTCTATTGCCCAGGCTGGAGTGCAGTGGCATGATCTCAGCTCACTGCAACCTTTGCCTCCCAGGTTCAAGTAATTCTCTTTCCTCAACCCCCAAAGTAGCCAGGACTACAGGCGCCAACCACCATGCCCAACTAATTTTTGTACTTCTAGTAGAGACGGGGTTTCACCATGTTGGCCAGACTGGTTACGAACTCCTAACCTCAAATAATCCACCTGCCTCAGCCTCCCAAAGTGCTGGGATTACAGGTGTGAGCCACTGCACCCAGCCATGTTTTTCTTTAAAATGGTTCTAACCTAATAGAATGTGAGTCCCTTTCCTAGAATAAAAATAATAACAACATAGCCTTTATCTGTTACAGAGTATTTTTTTCCCTGAAAAGTTAAAACACTCTGACATAATAAGAAATAGATTTTTGTTTCTTGAGACCTTGTTTGGAGGTTCTAGCAGGGGAGCACAGCTACTCGTATGCCCTTGACCGAAGACCGGTCCTCCACTATTGGGGATGGCCGTCCTCTTCGACTGAGCGCACAGCTTCAGGAGGGACACATGGAGAAGTGAGGGACGAAGGGGACACCCGCCTAGCCAGCCAGATCAGCAGAATCAACCCTGGCAATCAACGGGGTGACGGATGTCACAGCCAGATCACCCTTACACCCAGTGTTTTGTTTCTTAGAAAAATTTTAGTAGATAATTTTAATAGATAAAAGATGGTCTCTAACATAAATACAGATCATATTCCAAAAGCACATTTGTTGGTCAGTCATATGGAACTCAAAAATCTTTTTAATCATGGTACTATTGTGATTATTCACACGTAGCAATCACTGTAATTGTATTGTTATAACATAGAGAAAGTTGTCTTTCTAGAAGTTGGTGCATGAATTCCATCTCCATGAGATGAATTCCATCTCTATGAGGGATCAGGTTTGTCTAGAAGATAATTTTGAGAGCACATAGCAGGGTGTCCCCCAAAGGAGGCAGCAATTTGCAATGAAAAAGAAAGCTGAGAGAAGTGAAGCCAGCTTCAGGGCTGTGTGAGGGAAAGAGCCTCTGGATAGCCAGTGAGAGTGGACTCAGGAATAAAGACACCATCTGGGGTCAACATTTTCAATAAGTTTAATAGAGCTCACTAGTGCCTTTGGTGTGAGTGGGTTTTTTGGTAGTGTGTCAGGGATTAAAAACAAAGGATCTTACATAACACGTAACACGTAAAGCCTAGCAAACACAAAAACAGGTTATATGTAGAAATCACCACGTGTTTGTTTGTTCTCACACTGCTGTGAAGAAACAACTGGGACTAGGTAATTTATAAAGAAAAGAGGTTTGCCCAGGTGTGGTAGCTCATGCCTATAATCCTAGCTCTTTGGGAGGCTGAGGTGGGTGGATTACAAGGTCAGGAGTTTAAGACCAGCCTGGCCAACATGGTGAAAGGCCCTTTCTGTATTAAAAATACAAAAAATTAGCTGGGTGTGGTGGTGGGTAGCTACTTGGGAGGCTAAGGCAGGAGAATCGCTTGAACCCAGGAGACAGAGGTTGCAGTGAGCCAAGATTGCACCACTGCACTACAGCCAGGGCTACAGAGCAATATTCCGTCTCAAAAATAAAAATAAAATAAAATAATAAAGAAAAGAGGTTTAATTGGCTCATGGCTCTGCAGACTGTACCGGAAGCATGATGCATTTGCTCGGCTTCTGAGGAAGCCTCAGGAAACTTACATTCACGGAGGAAGGGGAAGAAGGAGCCAGCACTTCACATGGAAAGCAGGGGGAAGAGATAGAGGTGGGGAGGTACAACACACTTAAACAGCCAGATCACGCAAGAAGTCACTTACTATCGCAAGGACAGCACCAAGGTTAATGCTAAACCACTGATGAGAAACCACTCCCATAATTCAATCATCTCCCACCAGGCCCCTGTTCCAATACTGGGGATTACAGTTCAACATGAGATTTGTAACCCACATCCAAATTATATCTCCATAGGTGGGTTACATTCTATTATAACCATGTTCAATAAAAACAAATGAGAGCCTCATTTCATGGCTCCGAGTCCCAGGAGAAACCTGCTCCTCATCCTTGAGACCTGAGCTGTTAGTATGTGGTGAGAGGGTTAATCTCCAATTATTCCTTTGTTTCTGCAGTCTCAAAGACCCCCTACCTCCAGGAAACAAAAAGAATACAACTCTAAGCCAGAGTCGCTTTACTGGAAAAGTCCCTTGAAGACAGACACACATGCCTGCACACACACAGAAACACACATGGCACCTTTTCAGGATCTCATTCTGAACTGTTTGCTGGGTCAATTCCAGACAATGTAATGCAAAATAGTGGCCCCTAGAAGTGTGCAAAGAGGTGTGAAGTGAAGAAAAAATTAGTTTCCCTGGGGGAACTGTGAGCCATCAAGAGAGTAAAAGTAAACAAAATGTGAGAACCACTACATCCTCAGTCTTCAGTCAATAAAATAGCATAGGGCTGCAAGGCTTTCTGAGGGCTGGGCCGCATCTGAGCCATATGTGCACCCACGGCTCCCACACTGCGTGTGGTACATCCCATCAACAAATCCTGTTAATTTTACCTTCAAACCTTATCCCCAAGGCATGTGCTTCTCTCCTTTTCTATTATTGCCAACAAATGCAAGTCATCATCATCTTACACCTAGACCATGACTTCCAAAACCATTTGATCACACATACATCAATAAAACATATATATATGATATTGTGTGTAAATTTATATAGATAGATA